>VZTD01002165.1:11523-143611 GCA_013397725.1 Rhagologus leucostigma | reverse complement strand
TTTTTTTTCTTTTTTTTTTCTTTTTTATTTCTTTTTTTTTTCCCTGAGGGTTTTATGAATATTGTATTACTGGGACTAAATTAAGAATGAAATGTTTCCACGAGCAACATATGAGCATTAAAAACAGCCAATATAAACATATTTTACCAAAACCAAAATTACTTCTTTTATCTTTCTCACACATGATGCCTAGTCTACACGAAGACCTCCATAATTAAGATCCTAAAACCTGTCTTGCCTGGCAGAAGAGGCTGTTCTGTGGGTTTGTACCTGAGGTCCTCTAACCAAATGACACTTTTGACATAGAAATACTAGCTTTTGGTGTTAGCTATACAATTTAGCAGCTGTGATATGTTTTTGGTTTGGGTATTTTATTATACTGACCTATTGTCTTATATCTAGAGTCCATGAAAACACTTCAGGTCCTTCAGGAAACAGGCACAGAGACAACAAAGAAAATTTGTGACTTTAGGAAGTGCCTCTGCCAAGCTGTCTCTAGTCAGCCTCTGCAAACCAGACCTTGTTTACTCCACAGTATTTTGTGGTATTTTTTCCCTTTGTTTCTTGCAAGTCTTTGTGTGCCTTTTCCCAAACCAAAGCTTCCAGGGTTTGAACTAACAACTGCAGTGCAGTCAGCTGTCCCCTGGGAGGGGGATGTGGTACTGCATGGCTGTAATCAGACCACAGATTGCCTAGAGCAGAAAGAGAGGCTTACACTTCATGCTGAGCTATCTGTGAAGAATGAGAAATCAGGGCAGCATGATCTTAATAAACTTATACTATTGCTTAGAGACAAGACCCACTGCACTGTCCAGTATTCACACAAGGACATCTTTGCTCTGCACGAGGGAAGAGATTCGTAACAGCAAAGGTATCTAAAAGGCTTCGTTAGTCATGTCACCGGTGAAGGAAATTAGGATGACACTCACAGTTGCCTGGCCCAAACCAGCCGTGCAGTGGTAGAGCAAGGCAGGGCCACAGCACCAGGGCTGTAGCAACCTAAGGCAGTCCAGCAGCCCGCAGGCAAATGGCATGGCTGTCCCAGCTCAGTCAGACCTCCCCACACAGGGGCTAGCAGCTGCAGAAAAACCCAGGATGGGGCTAGGACTGGTTGCTTGAAGCTCTGTTGGCCAGCCTTTTCCTTCTGTGGATAACACATCCCTAAAGGAGCAGCACAAAGTCATGGAATCACACACTCATTTAGTTTGGAAGAGACCTTTAAGATCATCAAGTCCAAACATTAACCCAGCACTGCCAAACACACCACTAAACCATGATCCCATGTCTTTAAAATCCCTCCAGGAATGGTGACTCCACCACTTCCCTGGGCAGCCTATTCCAATGTTTCTTTACTCTGACTACAAGAAATATGCAAGTTATCATCAACACTAGTGATTCCCCTGCTTCTATTGCTAAACTCAGTGTTACATTTCCACGGCTGCTTGGATTTTGCTGCATAAGGCATTGTCCACCAGCTCCCAGCCTCCTTACTGCACCACTTCTCACACCACTAAGAGCTCAGAATCATGGCCAACAGGACCAATACACATTTCAGTTCGTGCCAAGGGCAACTTAAGCTCCCTTCCAGTTTCTTCTTACCAGATTAAATAAAGTCAAGCTCCCACACCAAACACAAAGTAGTGGGGCTGAACACACACCTCAAAGCTTCCAGGAGAAATTCACCACTTCAGAAATCATTCTCTATTAAGCTGACCCCACCACAAGAGATAAAATGTCCCTGAACATTCACTGAAGCATTCGTCTTGCACCTTTGCGCAGCCCGAGGCAGAGACAGAGCTGGGGACTCAGGCAGGGCCCTGCCCCATCCCCACAGAGCTCTGGTCCCACCACACCATGCACCCGGACAGGCCTAATGGCCACCTCAAGCAAAGGACAGAAACAAGGCCAGAGCGAAGCTCAGCCATGATACAGTGGCCATCTTCATCTGAATGGTACAACATAAACTGTATTTGGAGGCCAGAATGCGGCTGTGTGTGCCTGCTTACTGCCTGAGTTCCTTTCAGCTGCATGTTTGGAAGACTGATTTGCCTTTTACATTTTGATTTGATGTCCAGTGGAGAAGGAAACTTCTCAGAGATAAGCCCTTTCTTCCCTTTGTCATTAACATTTCTCACTCTCTTTTGTTTTAAAAGGTTTACAATGATGGCAATGAATGCATATGCGTTAGAAGCAAGTGAAGCCACTAAATTTTTACAAAACAACTCAGACAGAGACATCGTGATTTTTTTAAGCTCCGCTTTCTCTAGGAAGAAGTGTGTCCAAGATGAAAGAAGTAACTGTTATTGTAAGGTATTCTCCATTTTGAATCCAGAAAGTACAGGAAGCTGAGCAATCTCTTTGTTCATCCAGCTACTGCTGCTGATGGAGACAAAGCAAGTCATGCGTCTACATAGTCTTAAGTTGATTTTGCTTTTCTTAGACAAAAGCTTTTCTAATGGGTGGGGTCAGTCAACAAGGATGGAGGAAGAGGGATTTGCAGTTACAGCTGAACTGCCTTCTGTGTGCCCTTGGTCAGCTTTCATCTACTTCGTTGCTGTGTACATTAGGCTATGGCAAAATCAGTCCAGAGAGAGAGGGAAGGAAATCCCAGAATAATGCCAGTATCCTGGGAGAAACCTTGCCCATGAAGATAGGGAGCAGCGGAGAACCCCTGACTTCATTCACCATCCAGCCTCTCCAGCTGCAGAGTGTTTGGTGTTAGTTAAATACAAAAGAGATATTGATGGTTGTTCCCCTTCCCTCACAATTTTTATGGATTTCATATGGAAAATTGCAAAACCGTTGACCAGCTCTATGACTGGGAAAAGTATTTTTGTAAGTGGGCCAAAGGTTTTTCCCTTGTTGATTCCCAAGAGTTCAAAGGTTAATCAAGATTTCAACCTGTGATGATTTTCAATCAGTTCTAAGGAATCACAGGTTTAAAATCTTCTGGAAGAAAACTTGAGAAAGAAGATCTGGTGGCAATTTGAGAAAATGAGTGGATTTTACTTACTCAGAACAGTCATATGCTACAGAGGTTTTTTCCTACACTTCAGCGTTTTTTACATCTACTTGGAAAATACAGTAGAATGAATTGTACAAATTACGTTGTATTTACATTAAATAGATGTCGTGTGGTAGGCAAAAATAACAATAATAAAAAAGCCAAAATAGGAATGAGGCAAGTTAATTGCATGACAAGAAAAGACAGGAAAGTCCCATGAAAACAGAAGCAATGCAATTCTGTCCCTGCACTCTCTGACCTGAGTCCGGAGACATGTGTTAACAGCACACACCGCAGCCTGAGGCAGAAAAATGTGATGTGGTTGACAAAACTGTGGCATGACTAAAGACAGAGCATGTGAATTGTATTTATGTACTAGTCTCTGAAGTGGAGAGCACATTGTCAAGCAGCCTGAGGGAGCTGTATCATATGTAGCTCCGTGTGCAGCATGGTATAGCTGTATCCCATTAAGATGCTGGTAACGGAATGTATTAAATATCCTCTTGAAGGCTAAGGGTCCAATCCTTCTGCATTGAAATCAATACAATTTTTGCAATTTATTTTTAATGGGAAGAGAATCAAACCCTTTCAACTGCCACTCTTCTGAAGGATCCACATGCATACACAACAACCAGTAAAACTAGAAGAGAACTGTGTGTTTTGCACTCCCAAAAATGCCTATCCGTGGTCATATCACAATGACTAAGAGTAGGCTTGTCTGGGGACAGATCTGCAACTGCTCTGCCTGGACCCCACCCAAAAGCCAAGAGACCCATTCACAGAGCAAAATCTGTCGAATGCTGTCTTTCAGAGCAAGTAGACCAGCCTAAAGCACAGAAATTTGTTTTCTGATTGTAATATACACCTAAATGTATCATAAAAGATAGTAGCATTTTTTGCTGTTACAAAAGCCATCACATGCTATCTTCATTCACTCCCTCCACAACATATCTTCTTCTTTTTATTTTATAATCATCTTCACAGCTCGCCTCCAGCTAAATAACTTGTATGTATGATTCTGTTTCCAGATCTCTCAGGAAATACACAGAGCCAGAGAAATAATCAGAGTTTAGTACACTGGCTTCCTGTTCTGTTTCTTGAGGAGAACAGGCTGAGTCCTGTTCTGCCTTCCCCTGGGGAAACAGAGAGGACTGCTGATGGTGGTGGAGCTAAGCGAAGGTAAAACATCAAAACCCAAGAAAAAGTGATTCACGGAGGGGATTCTGGGCTAAAAATATGGGGCACATTTTTTAAAAGCCAGTTGTTGGCTTACAGAGAAGTTTCGTTCAAGCACAATACACAGTTAAGTTTTCCATTTGAATTGAACTTGAAAATAAAACTCAATGCATCCTGAAGGCTCAGAAGTCCTGTTGGCACATTAAAAAAATACCGTTAAAATAAAAAAAAATCCCACAGTATATGTATGTGTGATGGCTCATAGCCAAGTGCTGGAGATGGACAACAATGGTCCTCTTCACCGATGGTGGTGTCCTACATCATAGCTCTGCTTCAAAAGAGAGGCTCAGGAAGGAGCCAGCTCTGGGTCCTGCAGGATTTAGACCATGATGTCCCCTTGGGAGAGTGCTGCAGAAGAGCACAGCAGGCAGGGGTGTGCTGCTTAATAAATTATATTACTGCAGCGCTTCATGAACATGACCAGCTCTATACAGGTAAACCAGGATGAATTTCTCTTGAAGGCCACAGTAACAGGTTTTAGGTCACTGCTTGTTAATGTCATTCCCTTAACCAACCCAAGAGTAGCCCATACAGGTGAGGCCACTTTGAGATTTCCATTGGACAGGCAGGCATCTTTATGTCCTCGGAAACAGGCAATCTGAGTTTTACATGAAGTGCTGCACAGCAGGACTGGGTTCAATCTTTTACTGAGAAATCTGTTGCTTCTCTGTGGCTCTGGTGTCTCTGGCTCCAACCATTTATCTGAAGCAGAGAAGTAAACCAAAATACCAAATCTCAGACTGGTTTTTCGCTTGGCCGTGTTGTAAAAACCTTATGGCATTTTTCTTAACAGCTGAAGATGCTGCATTCTCAAGAGCTTTATGAACAGAGGCAGGAAAATAGAGAGAGTTTGTACAGTCTCTTCAGATGGAGGCAGCTTATTTTTGTTTCTGCTGATTCAAAGGATGATTTGTACAACCTCAGTGATGAACTTCCCCTTTTTAATTTGCCAGTAGCATATACCAAGCACAGACGCAGTGTGCAACAGGGCATGTCTGATTCAAGAAAAAGTGGACAGTATGTGAGCTGAATATTACCTACATATATATACAATAGTGATGCTTTCTCTGTACCTCAGGGGTTCTCAGCTAGGCCTGGGGCAAGAGAGCGGATTGTACACAAGACTTTCTCCTCGTTGGAGTGCAAGAAGCATCTGTGCAATAGAGGTACAGGGAAGGTGCATCTATCTGTAACTGCCTGCCGTAGCAGCCTTCATGCATGTTTTGTGTAGGACTAGGATGCACAAGCTCGCCTGAAGGCTTGATGCCCTTATTCCCTCACCTTTCACACCTCTGCTTCTGGGAAGAGCAGGGAGGACTGGTAGAGAGCTGACTCAGAGCAGACCCTGGCTGGGCACAGTGCGAGTACTGCACATCCTTAGGGCCCACCTCCAAACCTGCCCAGAGCTGTTGCTGTTGTGGGCAAGAGGCATTTCATGTCAATTGTAGCCTGGCTTCTCAATCTTTGTAAGGAGCAGGTCCATTTTAGCTATGCAGGGATAGCAAATACACCTCATTCTTCCACAACCAGCCCCACAGCCTTGGAGCTCCACTGCAAGATCTCAGACAGGGCCGTACTTCTGTGACCTGGACGTCTTGGTCTTACTGACGTCCACACTTTTGGGATACTTTCTGAGAGGTAGATACAGATTCCCTGTAATTCAAGCAGATACAAAACCTGTAGCACGATACAGAGATCACAGGAATAAATGCAGCACAGAAGAGGTTCAAGGTTTTGAACTTCCACCTGTGAAGCATCAAAGGGCAAAATCTAGAACCTGAAATCAGAAATAGCACAGATTTACCAAGACAGTAAACCACTGAGGCAATCAGAGTGGCTGACCTGAGAGCCTGCAGCATCATGGGAAGTCCTCAAATAGTCCAAACACCAGAAGGGGATCACATAAAAACAAAAGCTGACCAATGGCATTACAAAACATGGAGACATATCCTAAATTCACCAAAAGAGCAGGGTAGCAAGACCTGCAGGCTGAAAATGCCCACATTCAGATTTCCTGCTTGGAGTGAAAAGTGTTTCACCCACAGCTGGTGACATCATTTGGATCTTCCCAACACTAAAGTGAAATATTGTCTGAACACTCCCACATGAAAGTAAAATAATTTCCAAGCATTTTCATCTTTTCTGTGTTATTAAAAATACTTTTAATTATGTCCACAATAATTTGATTCCAAAGAGATAAAATCGTTCCTGAGTTATTTCTACCAAAAATGTTTATTGTAGAAACAATCCTTTTTTATCTGTAATTCTTAAATTTCTAGCTTCTAAGTTATACAAATTGCTGTGAACTTTCTTAATTTAGTTGTTTGGGTTTTTTATCCGTGTCTCAAATATTCTTTTTTTTTCTTTTCTGTTTTGTTTGAATAATTTTACTTGCAGGTATTTTCTTTAGAAAAACAGGAGAATCCTCTTTCCCAAATGTGAAGTTCTGACTTTTGTCCATCTGAGAAGATGTTTCTCCTCAGTTGTTAATTACAATTTTTACTTCCTTTTAAAATTTCTTTCCTCCAGCTGATTTGGCCCATAACTTTTTGAGAGAGGCATCATCTGTCCTCTCTCAGCACTACCACCAAGGCTGGAAATATCCATGGGAAGATTGGATTCGTCATGCTGCACTAAAATAAGCAGTGTTCTCTAGACCACCAGGACCAGGGCGGTCTCCACTCAGCTGGGGTTTCACACATCTTTGAATGGTGACAGAGAGGCCACCCTCTGAAGAACATTTCACACGGCTTCCTATACATCTTACCTTTCCTCAGTATATGAAGAGAACAGATAACTCTATCAGGCCACAGATATTTAATAAACAGCATTTTTTGTCCACTAGAGTTGTGGCACTATAAAAAAATCAGCATCCATTGCTCACTTTTTGCCTTAAAACACTGACTGTGATCTCGATGTTTGACTTTGTGGGAAACTGTTTGAGCTAGGATGAGCACATGGGCAGGTTTCAATTTGTTAGGCTCACACATAAGAACACTGCTCCTACCACATCAGATCTCTGGCAGCAGAGACTGTATCATACATCTAAGTGAGGAAACAGAGGGTGAGTCGGACTTTGCTTCTACAAATGGAGCTGTGCAGATGGCACAGTGCTTACAAAGAGGCAGGAATATTGTCTTTTTGATCTCAGTAGGAGGGTGGGGACAAGGAGGGGGAAATCTGATATTACCCACAAGCTGGGGAAAGTTTCAAATCTCTTGCTTAAACAGGCAAAGTATTTGCTGCTGGGTTTCTGCTTTTATCCTTCTCATCATCAATATTAGCTCCTGATGCCTCCTTGGTTTTTTTCCTCAATGAATTTGCGGTAATCTACGAAACAAGGTTTAAGATACACTGGAAGATGAGTGAATGCCATTCTTAAATTATAAACTCTATTAGAAAAAGAAAGACTTCTAAAAGCATTAGCTAGTAAAACATATTTTACTATTATTAATCGTTCCTTTTCATGAATAATGATTTAAAAAATCCTAGGGTAGAGCAAAATTTCTGATAGGTTAAGTTGGAGATTTGTTTGGGCTCAGCCAAAAATTTATGAATTGGCAAAGCTGATTTAATTTAGTGAAAGCAATAGATTTAAGACATGTATTTGATAAAGCATCTGTTGCAAGAAGGATATGCCTTCTCCTTTCAGTTTAACCACAACAACAAATAGCTGTGCTGAAGTCAGTAATATTGCACAGAAAATTATTACAAGAATGATAGGGCTCATTCTATGCAGGTTTGTAATCTGTTGAAAGGAACAACCTGAAACAAAGTCAGATTGATAAGTAAAGAAAATAAACAAATGAACAAAATATGTCTCAAGGGGGACAGATGCTTTTTTACAAAAAATACTGCTTCTATATATTTTTTAATGTTTTTTGAAAACCTGACAACAATTTTAAGAGCAAAATATCGTTATTCTTACAGGTTTTAAAAACCTTGAAATTCTCCGAAGAAATCTGGGCAATTTTTGTTCTCATTTCTTGTCAAATACTGTAGTGAAATCTTCTACCTTCTAAAATAAATCCCAGCAGTTTAAAAGACCAGTTTGTTTACAGGTGTGTGTATCTCAGAGAAAGAAGGAAGAGCCTTCTGAGAGCAATGCCAATTGCTCAGCAGATGAGCAATTCCCATGCCCCACTGACATAACAGCAAACTGAGAGGACTCATGGCTCGCCCCAGAGCAAGGCAGACAGGTGTTACACTCTTTTTTTATTACATATTTCCAGTCCTACTGGCTGTATCTGCATTGTCATGGAAGATAATACGATTTTTTTTTCTTAACTTACACTGCAAAAGGTAGATGACAACTTAAAAGCAACCTTGCTTGATTTATAGGGTCTCAAACCTTTTGGCCACATTTCTCACTTAAGAAAAAAGTCATTTAACTTCTGTGTAAGGTTACATGTTAGAAAGAGAGAGTGAAAGATGGGTTTCATATGGCACAAAGCCCTTTACATTTAAAGCAGAAGAAAACCTCATCAATATTCAAAATTTCTTCTGTGTGTACTGCAAACAGGCTGATACTTATATGCCAAATCAGCAGAATAGGTGGAAAAGGCAGAAAAACAGTGTGTGAAACCGTTACCAGAAATCCCATTCATACAGATAAAATAGCACGGATGAGCTGACTTTGTGGGGCTTTTGCATTAATTGACTGTGACACTAGATATAAGGCTCAGTTGCAGAGACCGGTGTTGACTCTCCTAAAAGTTTGAATATTTAAGATGAATTCTCAAAAGAGAAAGCTTTGTACATAACCTGGACTTGGAACACGTGGAAAATTCTGATTGTAAGTTTCTCTGGTTCATGAATATTTTTGTAAAGATTTTTTTCAGTAAGTGAGAAACTAAGTAAGTGAAAGATGCATGAAAGCATTAGAAAATGGCAAAACCTGCAACGCATATTTCTGGTGCAGGATGTTTAGTTCTTCATGGAAAATAATAAGCCAGTTTTGATCTCTTGGGCTAGAACTACTATCTGGAGTTGATTCTCTCTTTCTCTTCACTGACTACAGAGGGAGCCAAGTTTCCTCAGTTAGTTTAGGTAGGTGTCTGAATTTTTGTAGCTAAAATTCCTCTAAAATTTCTAATGTAGAGAGCATAAGCAAACTAAAACTTTGATTCCCTTCAATTTTACAATAATTTTGGTGATACAACCTTTCTATGTGGAAGTGAAATCTTCAGTTCGTCTGTTTCTCCTCTTAATGTGTTTCAATGTTTACAGCTCAGAAGTTTGTGTACATTTCCGATGCCAAATAAAGAGCAATAACAAAGACAGGATCCTAATGTAGCTAGCACTAGCAGCGGCATGAAAAAGTCATTACAAAGAGTGAATATAGTAAATTAAAAGCAATAAAAGTGTCAGCTAAAGTTGATTTAAATCTATGAAATCTAAAAAAACTATGAAAGTGGTAAATCTGTGCGCATCTGGGGAATCAGTTACCAAATTTTCTGTGCTTGCTTTTTTCCTAGCTTACAGCTTCCAGAAGAAACTGGACGATACCCTGTATGCAGGTAGCCATTTCTGAAGGACCTCAACATAAAGACCATGGTGGTGGCAAACACCTAAGGCTGTGATGTTCCACATCTTCACAGAAAGCTCTGCTAGAGGAGGTCTGCACTGAGAAATAATTGCCAAGACCTGTATGAGCTGCTGGTCACATCCTGGTGAGGAAGGACAAATGGGTCAGCCCCATTCACAAACAACCAGAGGATCCCAACTCCCCAGACCACATAGGCCGCAAGTGTTACAAGACCAAATGCTCCAGATCCCTTGGGATAGGGTGAAAGATGAGTACCTCATCTGCTTCTCCTTATTAGCACTTTGAAGACATGCACTAGGGTGAGATCATGTTTGAGGAAACTGCAAAAGGTGGCACAGTGAGTACTTTGCTCCGACGAAGGAAAACATTTGGTGGAGTATTGAGTATTTACTTCGCTTTGCTGCAAGTGGGAAAAATCACAGACCGATCCTATTGACGTGGCTTCTTCCCGGATTTCTTGAGTGTAAAAACTTTACCACTCAGTTCCTTTAAATTTTACGATATTTTTTGCTGCTACAAAATTTTTGATAGAAGTAAGGCTTTCTAAGAGCAAATCATCTTCTGAGATGTGAAACACCTTTTCAACAAAAAGCACAATCAAGTCTTAGCACACGTCCACAGATATTTCAGTCCTTCTGGCTCTGCATATGAATGACCTAACAGTTTGTCACTAATTTCTGGGCTAGTATATCTGACTGCACGAATAATAAAAGTGTCCGCCCTTGAGTTCAGACCAACGTGACACAAAAAAAAAGAGGCAACAATGTGGTTTATACCAATTTGGACATCATGATTATGTCAGAAAAGTAACATGTTTCACTGACAACAAAAGCTGTAGGAGACAGACAAGGTTCATGTGCCTGGGATGGTCTCTGAAGACAGACTGCTAGACACGTTCCTATCAAACCTTACCCTATCAGTTTGTTAAGAATGAAAATTAAAAATTGCATTTAACCTTCAGCGGTGTGGGAGTTAAGCAGAAGAAATGTGATGTCAAAATCCATGCTTATGAAATAGAGTTGAGTGTCCACCTGCTCTAGTCTGGGACCGCTTCTGTGCTCATACTGTCTTGCCTGGAATTTGAAACACTGTGTATTTGGGAAAAGAGGTTAATTTAACTTCACTGAATGGACAACTTTGGGAATAGTGACATCAGCTGAGCGCCTGCTCTTCTGTGCCTTCAGTACCACAGATTCCACCTTGCTGTAGCTGCAGACTCTTAACGATTTTGCTTTCTTCTAGACTTCCTCATAGAGGTAGAACAAGATTGCCCACAGTCAAAAGCAAGCAATTCCAGGTCATGACGTTATATATGGCTGCATCAGACCTCTTTCCATTTGATTAGTGCTTCTGGCATTGCAAAAGGTAACATGGGAAATCCCTGCTTTGAGGCAATGCGGAATTAGCGATAAGTAGTTCTGTAGAAACCTGAGGCTCGTGGTTTTGGTGCTGTTTTTTTCCACACAGATGAAGACATGCACACAGGTGTAACATAATTATGCTCGACACGTGCTTACTATTTTGATCTTTGTACCTGCATGTGCATCTCTACAGACATTAGCAACTGCACTCCTCACTGCAGAGATAAACCCATGTGGGAGCGCAGAAAGGGGTAACTGATAGTATCTTTTCTGATAGTGTAAGGGTTCAGAGGATGTAGGAAAAAATAAAAAGAAACAAGGCAGAAATTTTTCTCTGAACACCTTGATGCTCAGGGAGATGTAACATTCCTGCAGACAGAGCACAGCCCGCATAACACAAAAGGGAGCTGTTGCAATTGCTAGCCCGCGACAACATGGGGCTCTGCTGGTGGCAGGTCTGAGCACTTATTTCTGCTGTTAACAAGAGACTGAAGAATTTCAAATGCATTCCAGTTCACAGACCCTGGGAAAAAGAAAGAGGAACATTTGATCACTCTTCTATGAATATTTCTTTCTCCACTCAGGTCTACGATTTATTGGACATATTTTTAAGGTAATCACGGATACAATGCCCAGCAAAGGCAACTTTTCCCTAAATCACTCTTTCAATCTATTGTTTACATTTCCTTGGATAAGGAGAACACGATTCTGAAGAACAAGGTCATAGAGAAATTTGGCAGCCCAAAAGCACAGGGAGAGAGGAGACATTCCAGTCATTGCACATTTACTGAGGATTCAGAAGGGACTACATCTAATTCTCCTGAAGGTTGGCAGATGGGGTGTAGGCAATCAAACAACTAGGAGACCCAATGAAAGAAAAGATTTCCATTGATTTCAAAAATTTCCACCAGGTCTGTGGTGGAAAGGCACATTGCCTCGAATTCCGGTTGAAGAAGCAGAGAGGACATCTTCACATATTCACTAGAGCAGGACAGGACCTGGAAGAGCAAAGTGCTTTGGGAACAAAGTGACAGCAAGCTGGCAGGAAGGGAGCTGCAGGGGGGGTGCTGTTCAAAGAGGAAGGCTTGCACCCCTTTCATAATTTGGAATAGAATCTTCTGATTCAGACAGACACATTTCAATAATTCTGACTCATCTGGAGGCAAATACACCTCCCTGGCAACTCCCTAAACCTTGCTAAACTCCTGAGTTTGGAAATGCTGTTAACTTAGTAGCATCCAGCGCAATTCTTAATGCACTGGAGCCCACTTAAACAAGGATCTTTCCTCTTGAAATAAGCAACTTCTTCAAAGAACTGATTTCTTTTGGTCCAGAATATACATAGGAAATACATGGAAACTGCAGAAAAAATAAAATCCCTTCTGAAGAAATAAACTAATTAAGAGAAGACTGAAGTGATTCTGCTAGCATGCTCTGATCAAGCAGGAGTTTTTACGAAAATAATGAGAGCCAGTTGTTCACTACTCTATGTGAATCTACTGTAAACAGCCTCCGGAAAAAAATATAATTATATAACAGCAAGAAAGCATGCTTCTGAGCCCTCACTCAGAGAACCTCAGCATAACTTCTGTGCCCTGGGAAGTCATGCAAAGAGCAACAGCATCTGCTGACCCCCAGAGCTCAGCTGGCTAGGGTGATCTTGAAGTGGAAGGGAGGCCCCATAAAAACCTTTCTACCTCTTTTAAACACTTTGAAAATGAAGTAGGTCCTATCCAGTTCTGCTGTGATGCTGTGACCATGCAACACACCGCCTCCCTGAGCATTCCCACCCAGCTGGGATCTTCCATTCTCACTCACATTCAGCAGGACGAGGAGGCAGATCTTGTGGAGAGAACTGGCCATGTGCTTCCACCTCACATCCCTGCTCTTTTTGTTATGCCTTTGCCCCATTTGGTGCCTTGCCTATTCAGATTTCACTTGTCTGTACTGTAGTAGACCAGAAAAAAACAGTCCTGTAAAACCAAAGTAGCTTCACTAAGAGTCAGTGAGTTTGGTTTGGGTTTGTAGTGCTATAATTCAAAGCAGTGCAATTCTGGGTACGTATGCAAAGTTTCTTCTCTCTCTAAACACTTATTCCCTGTATCTCATAGCATATCACATATAAAAAATGTCTTTCCCAAAAAGGCAAAAAAAAAAGCAAAGAAGCTCCTATCTCTCGTACTTCTTTCCTGCAAAGCTAAATTGATGAGAATGAATTATAAATGCCTTTCAGTTCAGCTTTAAAAATATGAGGACTCAATTCCCTTCAACAGTGTCAATTAATATGGAACATGCATGTGTTCGTTAGAAAACATAGTTCATCAAGATAGAGAGATAATACTGTGATTTATGCATTTAAGTAATAAAGTAACTTTTCATTTGAAAGGAGAATGGGCCTCTACCAGGACAGCTAACATGGAAGAAACTGTGAAATACTATGCAAAACTAGAGAGACACCTATACTGCACAACCCTTCCACTTGTTTGTAGGGCATGGTGATGGGTTGATGCAATTTTTCTTTGTGAATTACACAGCTCACCGAGTTTTTATATTGTCTGAAACATGATAAACATAGCACCACCTTTGACTATAAAGCTAATCAATCAAGACTAGGGACCTTTTATGGCCTAACCACACCGTGTAGCACTTTCCAGAGTCTTTCGTAGGCTCCAAAGACGCCTTGAGGTCTAATACGTAATTACTATTTTTCATTTATTTATTTCAGTTCAAAGTGTGTGCTTAATGTGTTGCAGCTTCGGAGATTTCATAGCAAGATGCTGAGGTTATACCTTGCATGTCCTCAGGCAGGTAGGCACGAGGGGGCCTCCCAAGGGTGCAAAACCTGGGAGGACGGTGTGGTGGATGGAATTAAGCAAACCACAGAAGCTGGAAGGAGCCAGACAGCACAGCATTCAATGTACCACACAGCTGGGAATAGTCCTTGTGTACACTTTTCCCTGGCTCGTGTCAGGAGTGTGCTAACAATTAGGCAGCAAAGGCAATCTGCAGTCCAGCTTGCTCCCTGGACCTGTTTTATTTAGCTGCCTAGATGTACATATGATTTTGTTGATAGAGCACTCACAGAGACAAGAATCAGACCCTGCCTGGGAAGACCCTGCTGATAAAGGCTGGAGATGCATTCCCTCCTGGATCAAGATTAAAGAGACCCTTAGGGAGCTGGTTATAAATTTCTGACTCTCAGGTTGCTGCTATTTCCTGAACTGAGCTAGAGGAGCACTGTGCTAGCTGGCTGTGGGTAATGGGATATTTTGCATTACGTATGGATTGGTGAAACTGGTGATGAGCCTACCTTCTCAACACTCCCATACATCCCTTGATCCCCTTATTCTGGTGCTGGGTGAAGTGGAATGGGCGTAGCTGTACTGGCCAACCAGCTCCACCTTCCTCTAGAACACAAATATCAACTGAGCAGGTGTTGCTCCAGTTTCCATCTGTTGTATTATGAAGGGACACAGAACTGGAGCAAGCAAATATGACGTTTCTCTGGATATGCTGGGTTTGATTGTTGATGCAGTTTTTAGAACAGTTTTAATCATGCAGTGTTCTGTGATTTTAGTGCTTTTGGGTATTAACATTTCTGAGGTCTCAGTGTGAGTCTCAATTATTGAAATGGCCAAGATTCTGGCAAGAAACCACAGGGAAGAAATCAGTTCTGTGAGGAAGATGCCAGGAGGCAAATATTATTTACATAGAGTACAGAACTACAGAAATATAACAATATGTAAATTTCTTGACAGATGCCCTGTTTGGCAGCTGCTCAGAAGCAAATTTCATTCTCAGCCAGATCTGCAAAAACACAGATCAGTAATCCAGGGTAGAAGTGGTTTGGTAGAAATTCTGGATGACAACTTACAACTCCCCAAACTACCACTGAATTAACAAAGAAATAACAGATCAGGGAACTGATAATCTTTGCGGGCCTGAATCACACAAGGTCTCCAAACATGAGAAACCTCAGTGAAGTCAGGCGAGACTGCTGCATCCGTAGTGTATCTAAAGATTGTTTGCCTGACTCTCTAATCTAACACAAAGTTATGCTGAAGAAGGTACTGCTTGCTGGGGTGCCCTGTTGAAACAACATGGCACGAATCTGAAAACTACTTGAGACCTAATTCTGCTGTGAAACTAAGATCAAACATTAGTTTATCATGTCTGTTTGGTGCCCTCTGAAAGATGAATTTGGATAGGCATGCATCTCATATTGCAGCTGATGCTCCCAGGCAGAGTTGCTGCCAATAGAGCAGACACCTAATGTGAACCATACCTCAGACGATAGTTGTGCGCTAAGGCATGTCTGTGGGGGAGTTTGACTTGTCCACAATCATATCTGTTCCATGGGTAAACTTAAGCCCTTGTTTCTAATAGTATACACTGAAAACTGAACTTTTATGTGATTTGAAAGAAAATTCTGAATTTTTGTCCCTTTCTTTAGGAAATGCAGGAGAGAAAAGTGGTGGAATTGCACCTTAAGAGAGTGGAGGTTTACAAGTTTTTAATCATATCCTGAGGGCCTTTGAGTATATTTAACCCAGGATTCAGCTATGACCAGTCTATTTGAAGGCATCTTCGTGTTATTAACAGGCTGACATGGCTCACTGGGAAGGTCTCTGAGCTAAGACTAAACGTTCAACACTAATTGATTGGCAAGGGCTGGTTGCATTTGGGGGAAAGACATTTCTACTTTTGCTTGCCAGAAGGTCTCTGAGCTCTGCCTTATGCAAATACACGGTGACTGCAATTTTTCTTTGAAAGCAGCAGCTTCCTGCAAGGGAATGTCAGCATGATGGTTGTGTGCACTCCTGCCATGGGATGCTGGGAACGCGGCCTGTGTTATGCATCCCCACAGAGGCTACAGGGCAGTCTTGCCCCCTGCCCAGGTCAAGAAAAACTAAAGCAACGTCAGAGCAGATCTATCAGGTTTTATTCTACAATGTATGTCAGGCAATACTGCCCTTCAGTTAAGGCAAGGGGAAATCCTGCTTCAGTTTTCAGACAGTTTTTGCTTTGAAGCGTCTCTACTTCTGCAGCCATAGCCCTGGGCATACTCCTAGCACATGTGCCCTATACCGTCATAAACCAGGTGAGCTGCTCCCTCTTGGAGCAACCTATTTACTCTTCTACAACAGCATTCTGCCCCACTCTGTTTCCCTCATCATCCCTTCCCACTGGCCAAACGTTACTTTTTAACTCTAAATAAACACCCTCTGCTCTGGCCAGGGCATGTGCAGCACAGCTGCCCCGGGACACAGGCACAGCCTTTGCCTTGGTGTGCGGTGAGAGGGATGGTAAAGCCACACCAAAAGCTGAGAGCAAATCAGGCGATAAGTAGCAAAACTGTATTATCAGCAGATCTGAGTTCAGGATTTCGTGGTCATTTGCCTTTATTTATGCCTCCTATTAACCTTACTCAACCATGACATGTGTTACACAGATGGGAAAGCCAAAGCAAAAATAGGCGTAGCGGTTTTCCCAGCTGGTGCAGAAGAGTGGCAAAAGCCGAGCGGGAGCACTGGCGAGCCGTGGTGTCCAGCGGCGTCCATGGGCAAGCTGGGCAGGTACCAACCCAGCCTGCGAAAATTTATAACCACAAGGTGAGACACAACCATAGTCTTTGGTGAGACCACCGGAGCATTCCCCGGAATCTCCAGCCCCTGGCAGCCGCGGAGGTCCCGCTAGATGGTGCTGGAGGGACGGACAGACCCCGGCCGCGCTGCGCGGCGGGGACGGAGGGAGAGAGGGCGGCAGCATCCCCCGCTCCCTTCCCTGGCTGCGGCTACCGAAGTGTTTCCTCCGGAATGCCTGCCTGATGATAACAGGATCCCTTTCATATATATTAGGCAAACACGGGCCCAAGGTGGGTAAACATGACGAGCAGACTCATCTCTCTGCTCGACGCCGCGACGGTGAAAGCCCGGTTGCGCGAAATAACAAACTGCTGAGCTTTTATTTCAGGCCATGTCTCCAACAACAAAGCAGCTTTTGAAACACACGGATTACACATTTAAAAAGAAATAATTACGAGCCAGTCATCTGAACTGTCCTTCTGCGCGAAATAGAAGACTTGGTATCACTCCTAAAATCAATGTCCTGCATATGCTAACCTGAATATTTATAGATGCAAAAAAGCATGTCACTTACGTAAGGCTAAGGAATCGTGCACACGCATGAATAGTCCCTTGTAAAAATAAATCATAAAAAAGGTTCCGTCAAGATATTAAATTAATTTTCCTTTTCAGTTAAGATCCTTGTATTTAGTTCTGTAAAAGTCCTCTTGGCAGCCTGAAATGTACCCTGTTTAAACAGGAGCTTGTACTCAAACACACTTTTTTTTTTTTCTGAATACTGTTCCCACTTAAGCCCTGCACAAAAAGCGTTGAGAAAGCAGAAAATAGGAATAAAGTCATCTTTGTTTCAACTTTTCCTGTCCTCTTTTACTTGAAGGGAAAAGTAAGTATCTGATGAATGAGCAATCCTTATGTATAGAGGAGAAGAGGTAAGTGACCTATAGACTTGGGGACTATTGGCTGTTTTGTCATTCTTCTAAAGGCTGGGTCATAAAGTGATATGGAGTTATTGAAATAACTTCTTTGAAGAGGGAAAATATTCTATGTTTTCAGTAAAGATCATTATTTTGTTAAACCATTAATTTACACAGAGATTCATGACACTAAGCTCAAGTCCATTGGAAATGTTCTTCCTTCTGAAAGCCCAAACCAATTCATCATTTGAGGGATCTTCTTCTTACCACTCCAGCCAGGAATAAAACCCAGATATGGAAAAGCAAGTGCTGTGCTCTTTTTTCCAGAGTGGAAGTCAGTGTCAGGACCTCAGTGGAAGGATGTACCTCAGCGCAGGAGGTGTTAGGGAAAGGAGAGAATACATGGACGAATTATGATGAAAAAGGAACGAGCTGCAGATGGAGAAGGTAGCTGTTCATGCAGTGGGGGTTATACAGCATCTCTCTGTGTGGAAGTCTTGGAACAGAATATGTTTAAGGGGCAAGAAAAGTGTACATGTCTGCGTAGCACATGGGAGAGAGGGGGGCTGAGAACTCTGTGGAAGGGAGCACGCTGAGCTGTGTCTGAGCATTTAATTCAAGCTACTATATTGTTAAGACTCTTGAGCAATAAAGCAAATTTTCATTCCAATTAAAGATTCAAGGGTTTTAGAACAATCACCAGAAGAAAGAGAGAAAAAAGGCATATCCTCAGAGGACTTGGTAATGAATAACAAAAACAGTTCTTGTGCATTGTCCAAAATGAATGGTATTCAGTATAACTGCAGAGAGAGGATTTAATGCTACAATCCACTGTGGTGTTCTCTGTGAGTAGATGTGGGATGGCCCATGATTGACAGCAATACTTAGCCCAGGTCAATATCTTCTGGTCAATGTGTAACACAGGTCATTCTTGGTGTTGCCGCCTTATTGTTGTTGCTGGGGTGGCAAACTCTGGAAGGGGCAGAGCCTGAGGGAAATTACCAATTGCTTAAAGCTGTTGGAATGAGTTCACTCACACAACATGAATCATATTGCCCATGCATATGCTTCTCTGTGGATATATGTTGCAGTCTATCAGCCAAGCCTGCAAAGCCACTGCAACAGAGCAAAGGAACTACAGCCTGGAGAGAAAAAGAGGATCAAGTTGGAAGCTCAAGGATGAAGCACATGTTGGAGGAGGAGGAGGAGAAGATATGTACACTTCATAACTTGTAGTCATAGATGGGGTAAATCTGCCCTACATTCATACATAAGCCATGTACAGGATAGAAAAAGTGGTTCAGAGCACTGACGCAAAATTTACTGTGTTTTTCAACTGCGTATTAAACTCTTCTAGGGGCAGAGCTACAAGACAGAAAGACTGTATTCCAACTCACCCGCAGCTCTTTCCTGGCCCACAGTCCTATGTCTCCTTTCTGTGGGTATCCCCTCACTTTTACTGCACTCTAAGGCAAGAACATGGCTGGGGCACTAACCACGTCCTGGGCCCCTGGCTGAGAAGATGCCATTCAGAAAAGCAGCAGATAGGAAACCTTGGGAAAACTCTAAAGGCTGAATAGGATAGCTCTGCACATTCCACCACTTTACTACCAGGAGCAAAGAGGGTGGCCCCAGTGGTAACTCCGCTGCCTCACAGCTAGGAGCCAGCTCTGGCCAGCCAATGCCAGCAGTGGGCTGCTGCCTTCCCATGCCAACCCTGCTGAAAGTGCTCTCACGCTCGTAGAGTTCAAGAGCTCAGATTAGTTATCTTTCCTCTAGTAGAAAGGGCTCTGGATTAGGGCTCTAGAGGCTTAAATTCATTTGTCAGGTTAAGTACAGACTTTGTGTGCAACCACGAGCAAGGTCTTTAATCTGCCTGAGTGTTGATATCCTTTGGAAAGGGGCAGTAATTCTTCCCTAATTCCTGAGGGGTCGGGGAATAAAATTGGTAAATAACAGAGCAGTGCTCCACTACTGAGAGGATGGCTGGCACCGCTCTCCTGGCTGTACTGAGTTCCCTTGCTAACTACCCGGCATATGTGCTGCAGATCTGGGGCACTTGCAGTTAGTGCTTTCATGAAACAGAATATAAAATCAGAAGGAAGCAGCAGCTACAGGGAAATTGTACATCCCCTGACTAGCACACCTTTAAACACCCTTCACTGTTTTGAAGCATTCACTGGAGAACCACGCTCCCAAATTATATCTAATGCCTAAACTCACTCAGATAGCTTAGGTGCTGCCAGCACTTGGGTACAATCATTCTCTCCACATACACACGTGGAAACTGTGATAAGGATGTAGAAAATACCAATATCAGAGCAAGGCTGCTTTAGTGGCACTTCCCAGACACAAAGTAAAAATTGGAGACAGTGGGTCCCCCTTTCACCAGGTTCAGGTTGCCCATTCCCTCTCTTTAAACTTTGCCTGCCCCCTTTTTAATATTTCCCTTTCACACATTTTCTGCATGCAGGTCTGCAGTTTTCCTTCCTGCTGAGTTACAAACCCACTCCTGCTTTATTCCTCCGCTTGGCACTTCCCTGCCCTGGCTCAGAGCACGTAGGCTTCATCCTCTTGATGATCAGCTGAGGAGCAGATGGAGGATCAGAGGAGCAGGATAGCTGCTTTACGAGGTGTACCCACGGCAGCACTCATGGAAACAACCAACAAGTGACCAGGAGCCAGGATTCCAAATGATGCAATATCCAAAGTTGGAATGAAGAGGAAGTCATAGTCAAAGTCACAGGACCCAGGGATCCTGCAGATTGGGATTTTTCTCAGCTTTCATTTAAAGCAAAGTTTCTAGTGCTCATATTCTCAGACAAAAGCTTGGAAATGGGAAGCCTTGAACATCAAAGAAAATAAAAGAATCCAGAACTGATTTTTTTTTTTTTAAATCTCATGATTTTGCCATCAACCTCACATTATGTTGGAGAGTAGCTTGGGATTTTTGAGCATGAAAGCCTGGCAGGACTACAGATGCCTCAAAATCATAATAAATTGAGGCCACAGTCAGCTTTTGAGAAGGCAGCTCCCTTGCAGCTAAGACAATACCAGGGTTTTGCAGAGCAGTTTGGTCCTCCCCACACAACCTCTCACTGGTGAGCCTTGCTATCACTGCCCATCGCAGGCGTGGATATTTTCTTTTTTTAATCCCAGTGAAAGAGGAAAGGTATATTTTAAGTGCAAAGTGGCTGCCACACCACACCACTACTCAAGGTGGTGAAGGCTGCAGGCTCATGCAGATGCCCAGAGGACCTCTCCAGGCTTGCCTTCAGGGCCAGCACAGCTTCTTGAAGGGACAGGAGTCCTGCATAGCTGTAGCCGTATGTTGAATGTAGTGAAGGCATATGGAGCTAATTATATAAATAAACAATTCGGTCCATGATGATTCTAAATAATGCAAAACATAAAGAGGCAAAACACTAATGTTCTAGCTAATGAAAATAGATTCTTAGGGTGATTAATTTACAATAAAGAGATGCTGCATATGTCAAAAATGGTGCGTCATTGTATGATTTAATATAATCAGGCACAGCTGCATTGCTCTTGATGTTGGCAAACAATGATCTTGTTCACCTCCTCCTGCATCTGTACTACAGTATTAAAAGAGAAGAAAACTGCACAGTAGAGCCAGCAAACACTTGTGAGAAAAATATTTTTAAAGCATCTTGATAAATATTTACCAACCTTTGGGATGTTTGAATGCTTGAGGTTGTGTCAGGAAAAAAGCATGGGCTGATATCCTCAAAAAACAACACAAGTGGTCAACAGCCTCCATACAAAAGGGACTTGCTCAATACAATAGGCCACTGTTGCTGTGACTCTCAGCATTGTTTACCTCTCGCAGAGCTTCCAAGTACAAAGCACTTCAAACAAACTACACTGAGACTTTAAACTGAATCCACCCATCAGGTTAATAAAACAAATATTGATTGGGTTTGAGAGTCATTACAGAAAACAAACTCTTCTGGGTTTAAAGAGTTCTTTTGTTCAAGCGGTATTGTCCAGAGCCTTCAAGCAACATATTACAATCTCAGCCTAAATCCGGAGGCAATATTCTACAGTGTTCGCCCTCAAATCTACTTTTACTTGTAGCACATGTATATATATATAGATACATGAAGAGATATGGGCAAGCATTGCCCACACACAAAGGAAGGAAATCATGCCAACCTCAAAAATATGCTGGAAATTCTAATAATAAAGAGCAAAAGTAAAATTTTTTCAAGTGCATATACTGATTTATACACTTAAATCTCATTCCAAAAGCCGCAACTTGTAGACACTTTTACCTTCACTCCTCTAGAAACCCAACCTCTGCAATGCAGATGAAAATCACATGAGCCTGCAACTGCCCTTTCACAAGATGTTCTGCAAGATCGAATGGACTAGGAAAGCATCTTAACATGCTCCAACACAGGAAGGCAACCCAGATGCTTGAGAGCAATGGCAGAAACAGCAAGGATGCAGCACACAGAAAAGGTTTGCAGAGAATTATTGCCTCAGGTACAGGCTGATCTGGGTTGTTCAGATCTTGTTGCCTGATTACTAGACAGGGAGCAAAGACATCTAAATTATTTTAGGTCCTCACCCTACTTTCAAAAGCAGTTTGGGTTCTAAGAAACTTTTGTCAAGAGATTATGTAACGTTAAAGAGTGACCAGCCACTTGTGCAAGCGCTTCAAGATGTGGATTGAGAACATCAAGCCTCTAGCACAGATTTAGACAAGTACGTTCACAAAGGAATAGATTCTCCACATGGTTCTGAAACTTTTATCCACAATCAAACCAGACTTTTTTCACAAGTAATAGCACAGGCTACAAATTCAAACATAACCAGGCACGTATATTTTCTTGTTCTCCTGCAAAATTTACTTCCTTCTCTAAACACAAAAGACACATTAGAAACATAAGCACACAAAGAGTGACCAGCAGGTCACTGACTCGTTTTAGTAACCATGTTTTAGCCTAGTAATGCCAAATTAAGAATGATTCACATTTGTCACAGTAGTGTGAAAATGCAAGGAACAGTGAAGAATGAAAATATTGTCAGAAGTTAACAAAGATATTCAATACTCCCATACAAATGGATTAAGCTCCGTAGTGCTGACAGTTCCTGCAAACCCAGTTCTGCCAGTGGACCAGGCTCACAGCTCCTTTGGGTCAATAAAGTACTGCAGAGAGAAATGGCAAAAAGATGGGTAAATATCTGGAGAGGATGATTCTCCAGACATTTGAGCAAACCATGGCACAGGCACTTTAAGTAGCATTCACTGCTACTCATTAACTCCATATACACATCACTTAAAATAATTTATTCTCTTTACCTGGCCCCATAAAGCAAGTTGTGCTACATCCCAGAGAAGACACCTGGCCACTGCATGCAAACGTTTTGGCACCCTGAATTTCTTCTTTGGTGTTCAAACAGGCCTTGTCTGGCTTTTTCTCACTCATTCACAATATTCAGGTAACTGTTGTTAGAGAATTCTCAGCAGAGCCCAGTCAGCAGTGGAGACTGGTGTGATACTACAGTGAGTCCCTCTAACACAAGGCACAGTTTCTAAGTGACAGGGAAGGTACTAAGAAATTACACCATCACTGAATGAAAGTGCAACACATACCCAGTGCTCAGCATGTGCCTTCGCTTAAGGGCACAGCATTCTGCAAATCTTGTAAAATCGGGTGCTTGATCTGATAAGATACTCTGCATCACTGGGGCTCTCCCTATCTGAGGACAGAATCAAACCCCATGAGCTTTGCTCAGAGTATCTCACTCGCAGCTAGACTTCTTTGCTGGAAGTGTTATGCAATCTTAGTTTACATCTTATCACCAGCACTGCAACAGTCAGACTTCAGGGTTTGTTGTCTCGCAGGCACCCACTTTATTCTCATTGCTGGGGAGCAGCATTAGAAACACAGCCTCAGAGCAAAAGAACAACAGGGAGGGGATGAGTGATAAGGAGCAGAAAGAGCTTGCAGAGTTAGCACCTGCACAGCAGACTTAGGCTGAAGCTCACTTCATTGATGTGGGGCACTTCCTGCATCTGGAGCGTAATGATTAAGAGAATAAAATACATGTTCTACCACACTGAGTGCCAGAAGTAACTGTCCTGTTCACTCACACTGCTTTGCTTAGGGATAATACAGGCTATTAGGCTTGGGTAGGACAGAACATATTTTAAGAAATCACTCAAAGGACTAATGAAATGCAGAAAAATTTCTAAAATGGAGAATAATATTACATATCCTTAATAAGTGAGAGGTTCAATTAAGTGTTCCATCTTTTTACAATCGAGACAGGACCTTCTTTAACAAGTATCTATGTCCAAACACTAACACATACACTGAGGCTTTTGCAGACTTTTACATTCAAACTCCCTGAAGCTGTGGGCTTTCTGTTAGCCTTCTCTGTTCTTCATCATGGTGCTGAATAAAATATGCCAAGCTTCTGAACCATTCACTGCATTCCTTGATGACCAGCAATACCTAAAATGCCCTTAGGTGAGAAGAGGGAACTCCCCCCTTGCCTTGTCCTGTACTCCTCCCTGTACTATTCCCAAATATGTGACCTGTTGAAGGTGGATCCTCAGTAAAGCAGTGACGTCCTCTACTCTTACTCCGAATACCACAAGTCCTTGATGCTGTCTCTGATTGCCTGTAGCTGAAACTGTGGGTGCAGCTGTACCGCAATTCATGTCCAAAGTTTTAGAAAAGACTACATTAGCTTGAAAACAGAAACACATTTGCATAACCAGACAGTACTAAGGAATCAATTCTATCTGCTGCTGTGCATATGCTTGTCCTTCCAGTTTCTAGCCCTGGATCCTGGGGATTGCCAAGGGTCAATCTAAAGCAGGGACTTTCTAATTGAGCTTTATGGTCCCATTTTTTCCCAAACCATGTCAAACTAGCAAAAAACAATGAACAAACACAAATCTAGACCCAT
Organism: Rhagologus leucostigma; assembly: GCA_013397725.1. Classification (NCBI taxonomy): domain Eukaryota; kingdom Metazoa; phylum Chordata; class Aves; order Passeriformes; genus Rhagologus; species Rhagologus leucostigma. The sequence goes on along the minus strand of VZTD01002165.1, from coordinate 119,015 downwards.
GCATAGCCATGAGAAACTCATAGTCAGAGGAATAGAAAAGCTTCAGAATAAAATATGAGGCTGCATGTGAATAACGGAAAACAATGTATTGCAAATAAATTCAGGATTTTTTCTTTTCTTAGACACAGGAGAAACTAAATCTTTATTTTGATCAGATATGGAAATAAAGGGATTAAAAGAATCAGATGGGTGATTTGTAAGTGGTCTCCAGACTGCACCTCTTCCGTTAGTAAAGTGCATGCAAGTGGATAAAACTGCCTGGATGGACTTTATTAGCTACAGCTTTCCCTCCTCACTCTGGGATTAGAGGAATGCTTTAACCTTGACACATTCATCTTATACTCGCAAAGCTTCACTTTTAACAGTCACTTCTCCTTTCCTCTTCACTTGTCTGGTTCTGGCACATAGTTTTCTAAATTAGAAGAGGCTACTGTTCTGTCTTAAAAAGCAAGGGAATTCTCACCTTTGTTAGCAAGAGCATGGAGAAATTCAAGATGGTTACTACATCTTAGAATTCTATTGCAGATGACAGAAATATGGCAAAAGCAGAGGTTTGTATAAATAAGGCTCTTGGAAGAATGCATTAGGCTGTCCTTCAAATAAATTAAAGGAAAAATAGCAGGAGCATGATTTTATTTACCAGATATTAATGTAAAGCCAAGTATACAAGTTCATGTTACTTACATATTAGTGAGAAACCGTATTTTTTTTAAAGCTTCCTTTATGCTAAAGTAGTTTGTAATGGGATTTTCAGAAGCACTCAGCACTGCTCAAGCTTTGTGCTGAGTGGGATGTGCAAATACTGCTCCTGCTGCTGTCCACAAAGGCAAAACTGGGCCATTAGAGGGTATCCACAAGAAGCCCACAGCTAGGGGGGAAACTGCCATGCGCCACTACTGGCACACATCTATCACCCACAGACAGGAGGAAAAGGGTCTGTGGAAATGAATGCTTATTCAGAGGGCTGGGGAATATGAGAATTCAAGGAAGTTTTTTTATGTGTGCATGGAAGAGGGTGTTATTAAGCAAAACACTTGAAAGTTAATTGCAGAATAAAAGAATATACCTCAAGGGTACACACTTTCTCAGTACACTGATTTATTATAATTACAGAGTTTACCCTTACCTTTTTTCTTTATCCAGCCACATATTTGAGTTGCTTTAGATTAAAGTATATGTCTTGTTAATTATGGCATTTAGTTCTCAAATCGTAATTGGTGTCTGGTGCTAAGCTCCTATAACTCTTCTTGTCACTGTTTCAAGGGGGCCTGTTTAATTTGCCTGAGGTAAACTAAAATGGAAAGTACCGTCTTATTTGAGTAATATAAGATATTTCTTGTGATTTAATGACCAAATATTTTACTGTTTATGGCGGGCACGATTAGGTGGGGATGTCTGTGTGACAGTGGGCAGTCCTACTTGCCAAGAGCTAATCAAGGTGGATGCTGCCATAAAAATTTTTAGGGGTTTTATCATGTCCTTTAAGCGGATGAAAGTAATACCACTTAGAATAAACAAACATCATTAGACATTGGATAAAAATCATTACAGTGAGCTACTAGGAACTTTCCTGCCATGTGTTCCTCTAAAAAAATCTTGCTAGAGTGTGGGGGACTGAAACTCTTACTCTGCCTAATCACAGTTTCCTCCAACCATTTGGGAAATGCAGCAGGGACAACAGCTGAAGAAAGGACTTTGTGGGTATTTGGGAGGAGAGCACCTGGTGACTTTCAGGTGCAAACCAGAAATAGCTGTTGCATCCTTTTGTAAACCCACGCTACCTAAAACTAATGCACTCTACCTTCCTCAAGGCTTTCCTTCAGGTGCTGTAAGTATTGTCTGATAACTCTTCATTCAGGTCAAGGTAAATGGGTATCTTCAAGTTAGATTCCAAAGCTATATTTCAGCATCAGCCAGATTTGCAAGGCACTTAAGTCAAGAAGTTTCTAAATTTGTCCTCCCAGTGGCGATTTACCTCAATAAGCATTTTCTCCCACAGTTTCCTGTTAAATTAAACAATTAGCCTGTTTTGTAGCTTTGAGGGTCTGCTCTTTCTGCATAAATAATGTGTGTGCTTTTTTCGCTTCTATTTCCTCTATGATGTCAGCATCATCCCTCACACTTTTTCTGTGCACCAACTTATCAGTATGGAGAGATGGTTAGACAGTCTAGCTAGTAACTAAAGTCACTCCTTTAAAAAAGTGTTTTTTCCTAGGAAACACATACTAGGCAGGAACCAAACCACTCCACCTCACATTTACATGAACAAGTTTTCCTGCTTTTGCTCCATCACAGTTTTGCAGCTGAAAGGAGATGACAGAAGCCCAGGGTAGGTTCGTCTTTTGTTCATGGGAACACTGATCTTGGCAGTTCCCTCCTCTCCTTTACACTTCCCTCTGGAAGGCAGGAGGTTAAAATATCTCTCTTTCTACTTTGGCTCTTGATAGTAAATATCAATGTGACAAATTATCTCTAAATTTTTCTAGACAGAAATAGGTTTCCAACAGGTATTTTAAGCAGGCTCACACTTGAATTGCTCCTGTTTCAAAGCAGCAATAATCAATTCTTTGGTTCACAGTCTTTCTATGTTCCTTTCAGGTAAGATATGCATCATTATAAGAGCACCTCAATTTTATGTAGCATTAATGCCTATCTATCTGAGCTGCTCTATTTTTCGTTTATACCAAAGGACAAAAAAATCATACTGTATTCTGCTCCTTCTCCTCTTTCTTCATCCAGCAGCAGCCAGGGGAATCAGGGCTGAATTGGGAATCATTCATTCACTGCTGTAACTCATAGTGCTGTCAGCAAAAAGTTATGTTTGCTTGCTTCTTCAAGTCTCTGCAATGTTTCCCATAAATAAGCTGTCAAATTTCTGATCGTCAGGACTGGGTCCTGCTAAGGAATGGGAACAAGAAGTGAGACTTCTGGAGCCGCTGAGAGGTGAAAGGAGACTTTCAACCAGCAAGACCTTGCATCAAAAGCTTTGCCACTGCGGGATACAAACAAATGTGCTCTCCTACAATTTGAGATGACAACTCTGGGATGGACTGAGAAATTCCAGAGGTGTCATGAGATTCTTGTGCATGACTTTTACATCACCTTGAAGCCAGCAAGATAGACAGTCCGAGTCAGAAACAGACTGTTCCCTTTGTAGTTCTTTGGAACTAAGACATTTGTCATCATCATATTTCTCATAGTTCTCACTTTGCCTCACATGGAGAGAAACAGCAGAACTGGAGTCTTGCTGGAGGCACAGTTATTGCCTACTACATCAGTAGTCATTGGCCACAGTTTTCAATTTCACAAGCAGAATGAGAAAGCTAATGTGGCTGTTGTTAGCTGGGTTGCCCATCATACTGCTTCATACATCTGAACAATGAAACTTCGGCAGCTTGGTGAGAAACTGTCTCCTCTGGAGATGATGAGGAGGAAGGGGATTTTTGAATCCCCTTCCTTAGTGCTACCTGATCTAGTGGAAGGTGTCCCTGCCCTAGGCACGGGGTTGGAATTAGATGATTTTTAGGGTCCCTTCCAACCCAAAACATTCTATGATTCTATGATTTACTTCACAGTCACCCAGGAAAAGGTCTTTCTCATGGAACGAATGCAAATATAAATAAAGGAAATTTATATTTTGGAAACCCCTACAAGCACATTTTTTCATCACAGTTGTCATTGAGAAACCCACTGGAAACTTTGGGAACTCAGCCACATCAGTATGATCTGCCAAGAGCAAACACCCAAGTCTCTGCTGAGGCTGGGGACGACATCTGTGATAGTCTTTATTTAGCAAGACACTCATTCCAAGACACTGCGAATCATTTCAGGAAAGGAAAAAAAACATGGAAAATACAGCAGGCCGCTGATCCAAAGACAACAATTATTCTTATTTTATTCAGCAAGAAAATGAATAGGCTTTTACTTCATATCCACAGAAGTGACTTGTATGGGCTAACAAAAGAAGCTGTATAAGAGAAGTCAGATCCAGCTGAGTGATGGCAATTGCAAATGGAGACACCTTAAATCCTCCTTTTTTGCATCAGCCTGTTTAGTAGGGCAAATACCACTCTGTCCTATCTCTGAGACTACAGGGGTCACAATAGTGATACTTTTGGAAGTTGTTAAGTTTTTACTATAGCTCTGTTCAAACCGTAATTCCTATATTAAGAACCTCCTTGCAGTCAAGAGCCCCTAACTTCATTTCCCACAAGTACTTTTTGAAAATGAGGAATGCATCCTCCCTGTGCTGGTCCTTATAGAACATCTCTTCTCCTTCACCCAAAGCCTGGCAGAGCTTGAGCATCTCACTGGCAAAGAAGCCCCAGAGCAATCCCCACAAAGAAACATGCTACATCAGTTGTACCAAGTTAGAAGTCAATTGGTGTCATGCAGCATGTGGTAGTCATAAGTGCACTAACACCAATCTCCACACACACTTCGTATCAGCATCTGCTGTAAATTGGCTACACAGTATTATTGCTGAGGGAAAACCTGTCATGAAATTAGACCCACTCAAGCATATAAAAAGCAGATCATTGGCAAGGGCACCGCAGGACATGAAGTGATGCTATTTAAGGAGACCACTTTCTGTGGTCTCCTTCCCTCTTATCTGTTCAGGAACTGCAGTGGTGTTAGTGCTACAGGGTATATACTGCCTTGCCTGTTCCTTTTAATATCTCTTTATAGATTTCTTATCTGTGAATCTGTCTAAACACTTTTTGAACCTGCTGAAATTGTGCCTGCAAAATATCCTGGGTAAGAAAGTCCAGAAGTTCATTACCTGCCTTATCAAGGATTATTTTATATCTTTTAAATTATCTCCTACTAGTTTCCCAAAGTGCTTCTCAGTTTTAGTGTTACAAGACGTGCTAACAGTTTGTCATTTAGTTTATACACCACTTTCATATCCCCATACACATCTCAATCATATCCCCCTTCAGCCTTTTTGTTTCCAGTCTGAAGAGTCTCTGCATTTTTAATCTCTCCTTGTAAAACGATTGCTGTCTTGTGTCAATCATTTTAGCTACCCTCTTCTGGGCATTTTCCAACTCCACTATTTTATTCTTCAGGTGCAGAGACTGGAACTGTGCCCAGCACTCAAGATGTGGACACATCAGTTTTACACAGGAGCAAAATGTCAGTCTTGTTCACAGTATCATTCCTTCTGATGCTCACAGCTTCACTGGCTTTTTATCAACTACAGCACATTAAGCCAAGAATTTCAGGGAATCACTGGTAATGACTTCAAAATTTCTTTTATGAAAATGATAACATACAGTTCAGAGTCCAGCACAGCGTAGCCTGGTTAAGATCACTTCTTCCTAAATGAATTACCTCTTATTTACCTAAAGTGAAGTGTATCCACCAGCTTTTTGTTCATTCAGTTTTATGATGTTTCTAAGCAACTTTGGAAATTATTAAGGAACCAAGTATCCAAGTTATGAAGAGAAAATGTGAAATTGGTGGGGTTAGTGCCATTCTTCTCAGACTGCTGCATCATTGCAGCTGGCATCATTCTCACAGATACTGATAGGAACAATCCAGTAAGCCTCTGTGCCAAAACCCAGACAGGCATTCCTTGGATAGTTCAGCTTCTACCACAGTTTTCTACCACAGAAAAAGGATTAAAGTGCTGAACTTCGTGACATTTCCTCTGTGGGATTTTCATGGCAATAGACTTGCCAGTACATAGAGGCCTTCAAAATTATTTGACAAGTCACATTCGAAGCAGTGGTAATTCACAGAGACAGACACCACTTTTGGTTAATTGTGAGAAGCTGTATTACTTCCTTGATGTACCTCTTATCTAGAAATGAAGCCCCTAATGCTTCAGTCAAGGCATTTAATAACAATAGATAAAAATGTGCATGACTTGCAGAGAAGCATTTCCTACTCTTGCAGGAATCACATTTTTCCACAGTTAATATATACAAGTTGTCCATAGTAGGTTTATGTAAGCCGTAGGTGACTCCTGTGATTCTCTTGAAATACTCCTTGTTAAATCCATGTGAATGCAGAAGTGAAGTATTTTGCTAGATCTTACCGTGTTTTCAAGCCAGTAAGAACTCCTAACACAAGGGTTCCAAGCAACCTGCAGTTGCAGATGTGCTCCCAGACTGTGCTGCTTCATTGTCACTGCAAGTTTTGCAGCTGGAATATTTCCCTGCTTTGTCTGTTCATGCTGACTGTTCAGGTAGCAAGACTGACTGTCAAACAACCAATGATGCCCTGTGTTTCCCAGTGGCATCAGGGAAGAAGTTGTCCAGCCAGGAAGTTGTCCAAGAAGTTCGCTTAATTTTTAATACAAGAAAAGCTACCTGCTCATAATGCATGGGGACACTATTTTCTTAGTCTCAAGCAAACTGGTTGACACTTTTTCTATCTTAATATACTGTCTCCAAGAAAACATGGCCATGAAAGTTCTGGCCTGATGCTATGTATGAGACTAGCTGAAAAAGTCCTAAAGAAGTTAACCATTTACCAAGATCCTTGACATAAACAAAAGCTCCAATATTATTTCTTTTGAAAACGCCCAAGAAATCCTGATCCAAATCCCGTACTGATAACACATTGATTTCTTGGAAATCAATTTAAAATTTTATCTAGAGAAGGCTCAAAGTGATTTTGCTCTCCTCACAAACAGCTAGTGTAACAGTCTCTGCTCTTTATCAACAATGAAACTTAACAGACTCCTGGATACTGTCACATCTGACCCTAGAATCTCCTTTTAACTCTGGTGATTTTAAGAACTTCACCAAAAGCACACTAATTTGAGCTGTCACTATCATGCTGTGCTGTCTCTAGGCACATGGTCTGGTTGAATGTAAGGTGCAACCAGCCAAAGATTTAATCCTTTCAAGCTGTTATTCATGGAGACTGGCTGATGAGGCTTGCGGGGTTCCTCATTGTTCTGCATGTCACTCCTCATCTGACTATTGCACACAGCCCTGAAGCTGTCCCATTGGACAAGTTATCAAACCATGCCTCACTCGTCGCAACCCCAATCTATCTGAAGGATTGCAATACAAGCAGGAACAGGTTTTGGATTCATCTCTGACATCATCTACCTGGCATCCCTTTGCAGTGTATATGAGAACACATTTGCTCAAAGCTACGGAGCTGTGCCAAAGGCAGTCCCTTCTGTTATCAAGGCCACTGCACTTGACTCATTCAAAGTGCAGATTGCCAAAGGGTAAGTTGGAACTGCCGTGTCAACTGGTTGACAAGACACCTGTCATTCAGCTCTTCACAGGCCTCTCTCCAGAGCCTGGGACTATCACTGCATTCACAACCTGATAGTCCAAGCTCAGCAAAGCTCACAAACTCAAGTGTGTAATACTTTTTTCTTGTTGAGAGTTCATAATGAGTCGCAGACCTCACCACTCCTAAGACAAAAGAGTGCAAGTGACAGAGAAGCTAGATTTGTTTCCTTTGGATGGATAGTTACCACCCAAAACACAGGGCTTCAAGGTTTCAAGCAGTCTGAAACACCTACCAGAGGCTGTTGTGTTATGTGTGGGGGATACCGTTCCTTGTTTGTGCAAGCACAACTCCTGCCATGACCTGTTTCTCTACTTCTCCATTCAAGCAGAACCCAGAAAGATAGGGGCAGGCTGGGGGGGAGAGGAAGGGGAGAGTTGTTTGCGGTGGTATTTTGCTTGTACTGATGAGAAGTTACATTCACATACCCAGGCTGCCCCTAGTCTGCTCCACAAGCACAACAGTGTACATGCAGGAATCCACTGGCTCAAATATATGCAGAAAGCTGTTTTAGGGACAGCTTCTCTTTGCTTTACCCATGAATGACTTCTTAGTGGGATTATTCCACATGAATAAGGAAGGGTTATCTGGTCTGTAAGACCTGCTTTCTTTTGAGTCCTGCAAGGGAAACAGTGGAAACTCTATTGTTGAGTCACATAAAACTGGAACAGACAAGTTGCTACGGACAAGGCTGTGTCATTTAGACTCAACCTCTCTCATGGGAGTCATGTAGATGGCCCTCTTGTTATGGGCATTTTCCCTTCCAAGGCCTCACAGTTACTAATTCTGGTAAAAGATTGTCTCTGTCTCCCCATGCTTCTGGCCAAACTGGGAGAAGACAGCCTGCTAGTGGCTTTTCAATATTCCCCTCAGAGCGCTGAGCTCACTGTGAGGAGCGGGTAGGGAATACCGCCTCTCTGTGTCACAAGGACCAAGCAGCACTGCAAGGGGGAGAAGTTTTTGTTCATCCCTATCCCTTCCGGATAGCCCTGTCTAGGAGAGGGAGATACAAACCCCAAGAAAAGCATGGAAAAAAACCCCAGGCTCCTGCAGAAGGGATGAAGGCGAGATGACGTACAGGGCCATTGTTTTCCCAACTCTGAAACAGCATCAGCTTTAGTCAGCTGACTAGCACTCTAACCCTCCCAGCTTTAATTTTGCCTCCTTGCCTCTGTCACAGGCCTCTGCAGTTGCAAAGAACACTTATTGGGCACTATCTACTTATTCCTGGATGTGTCACTATATTCTTCAGTTAACCACCTCACTTTCAAAGATCAGTCATACAATCACCGTATATAAGGCAGACTTTGCTTTTCTGATGACTAATTGCAGGCAGCACAGCCCTGAACACTGACACCAGGATCATTCAGAGAATAGGCACACACAGAATTGTGCACTATACTTGTCCGTGCACTGGTGCAAACACTTTTCCCTGGGTTTACGGCAATTTGTACCATGATGGTTTCAAAGACAAGGAATAGGCCAGCTGTCCTTAGTAGCTTGGTAGACCCTGTGGCCAATCTGCTGGGAACTGGGAACAGCTCAGCTACAGCAAGGAGTTAAAAATCATTAAGCTCATTCCAAAAGCCTAGCTGAAGGGCTGGTGCACTGTTTGGGTTTGAATTAGTCACTTGACCTCTATTTGTTTTATTCATCCCAGCCGGAGAACTGGGCATAAAAACACCCTTGCCACAAATCTAGCAGATTAAAAGAGGGAAAACAGAGCACACTAAGAGAAAGAACAAAATCCACTTCACAGTGTTTTCATCAGTGTAACAGCTGCGGGCTTCAGATAGAGTGTTAAAAATGTCTCTCTGACTTAGGATGCAGTTTCTCAAGAAACAGGGGTTACTACTGTATGTAAGATGCATTCTCAAGAACAGGGGTTACTACAGCATGCACAAGGCAATGACATGCAGAGGTACCAAATATTTCACCCTAGACTCGCCTTATGCTGCATTCAAACCTGAACCCCAACCGAATTAATGAAGGTCCAGATGCACCATTGTCCAAGAAATTAGGACAAAATGTGTGGCTCTGCTGGATATACCCACTTTTTTGATCCTGGAAATCTTGTTGAGGTAGAATTTGAGAACTTTGCAGAGTTGTCTGAGGTTTCTAGATCTACAACCCCCTCAGAGCAACACACCTCCTCCAGCACCTTTTGGATACATGTATTGTCACCACAGAGTCATTGTTGGAGCATACCAGCTCTTTCTAGACCAAAGCATGCTGCTGTGAATAAGCTGCGCCCATGGCTTGTTAGCAAATCCAGCTAAATCTGATTTAGTGTGTGCACACCTCCACGTACTTCAGCGGTGATATACGTGAGCCAGAGACCCTTCTCTCAGGAGATCTGAAGAATCAACTCAGGCTCAGTAGTCATAACTATGGTAAAATACGACCTGCGGAGCCAGAATTGGTCGCACTCTATCGTGCACCGTCCTGCTGCCAGTTAGCTCACACCAAGTCACCTGGAGCATTTCTGCACCTAAGAAGCATGTACATCCCTATGGACTATAGGGCATTTCCAAATGCTGCTTGAAAGTTGTAGAAATTTCTCTTCTCTGCCTGACATTTGGATAACTAAAATAATATCCCAAATCCTTTCTAGGCAGTTTCCTCTGAAGCAAGGTTTTAAGAGATTCATTTTGAATTCTAGAAAGCTTTATGATTTAGTGAACATGAACAGCATAAGAACATAAACGATACACAAATGTACTGAAAGACAGCTGGAAAAACTCCATTCAGAAGCAAGCACCAATGATATAATGGAGGATTAATTTGAGCGATATAGTTTATATTCACTTTTAACCTCATCAAGGAGGTGAGTTTACCCTTGGTTGTTTTGTTTTACTGCCATCTTTCCATTTGCCAGCACACGCACTCACTTGCCTCTCAGCATACAGTATTGTTGTAGTATCTGGACAGAGTTTAAAACTCCAGAAGCTTTCTTACATTTTGCAAGGACAGGCACATCCAACAGCCTCTGCTGCCGGTTTATTTTTGTTCAAATGGGTAGGATTAATTCAAATAAATAAATAAATAAATAAGTAAAATTATTAAGTAAATATTTTCTGCAACATGCCACTACACTTAGTTCTAAATAAACTGACTGACCTCAGGATCTCTTTGAAGTCGATAACACATGGTCACTGCTGACAACTGAGCACTTGCTAGTGCTCAAGAAGTAAATCTGTCTCTGTGCAGTGGATGAGTTCATGGACCAAGTGTCATTCAGGATCCTACTGAAGCCTACCCGGAAGGCTGACATGGAATTCAGCCAAAGTTGACGCCCTGTACCAGGTACAGTGCCACGACCCACACTACCCGTAACAAACGCAGATAAAACCAAACTGGCAGGGTGAGAATGGATTTTCTACATGTTTCTTTTGCACCAACATACAATGCTCTAGCCCTGGCAAGCATCACATGGTGATGTTACCAACAACATCAAATCCTCTTGTCTGAGAAAAAAGCAAGAATGGAAATCTGACTCATATGCACACAATAAAATTTTAAACCTATAGCATAATAAAATTATAGCAAGTTCTAACTGCTGAAAACCACCTTTTTTATTTAATACAAAATAATTTTCTTGTTACGTATGATGAAATTCAGGTAATCTGAGAAACCCAGAAAGAGGTTCTTGAACTTTTCTCCCTCAGGCTACTCATAAACAAAATGATGTACAACTTTGGAAAGTTTATTTCAAAATCATTATAGACCCTCATTTTTAAGAGCTGTTCAGAAGCAAATTCCAGCTGAAGACTTAGAAGCCTTTTTCTATGCAAAATTTGTTTCAGGAACTCTTGTCCTTCTAGCACAGTTTTACCCATCCATATATATAACAATCTGCCAGGCATTGACTTTACCTGGTTTATTCACTCCTTTTGACAATTTAACCTGTGAGAGGATGGAAACAGAGCAAAACTGTTTTGAGTAGTGTATGAAGGACACATCTTTCAAGGAGTTTGCATTTCCTGCAGACAGGTGGTGATGACCACAGAACAGCACACCAGCACATGCAATTTGGGTGACTCTGCAGGCAAATACGTGCTCTCTGTTACTGGATTTACACATGCAGATGGAAGACATTTTCATAGATTTATCCACTAAGGCCATACCAACGAATTTATCCTCAAAATGGCTAGGGAGGAAAATGAAAATCAACATTTTTCTCCAAATTTCGCTTTTAAAACTTTATGTTCAGAATAATGGACAATATTGCAACTCCAGCATAGAAGCAGCTTATTCCATGATGCTTAACTGCACATGACTTCTGTCAGGTTACGATGGTATCATTAGACAGAGACTACTTACTCAGAGCTTTACCTTTGGAGGTCCCATATTCAGTAAAAAACAGACTCTAACGCGTATGTAAGTCTAGTCTTGAATCTCTCTGCTGAGTCAGCCATGAGGGAGCAATAAATGCTTATTGGAAATCAGACTCCAGACCACTATGGCTGAGTTACAACTCAAAACAATAGTTCTTTCTTCTCTTTCTCCTTTCATTACATACAAATTTCACTGACAAATTAGCCTGGAGTACCCATCCAGGTTACCACCTTCAGTTGTTCCCATGTATGGAGCAACAGTTGGTCCCATTCTGTACAGGGCACATGTAGCTCAGGAACCAGTTCCCAAAATCCTACAGCTGTCATCAAAAGGGAAGAAGTGTGATCTGAACATGGTGGTCATTGGGAATCCCTCATCAGAGCTGTTAATTTTAATAGTTCTTACTCTGATTCAGTAGCAGAACAAGACTGAGAAGGACAGATAGCTGGGGTCAGTAGCAACACCTGTTGCACGGTCTGAATTGTCTCCAGCCTACCACTCCCTTGGGACTCGTAAACCATCCATCTTTCCCTCAAACCTACTTATATCTAATGTAATCCTGTTCTCACATCAGCTAAACTTCGAACAACATCCACTAGAGCCACGTAAAAACAAAATCTGATGACTAAGAGAACAAAATGTGTTTGCAGCTGTGTTGGTGTAAATGGCAGGAATCTCTTCCCCATCTTCTTTCACGACAGCTTTACCATAGTGCAACTCCTTAAAGCCAAGACAGAGTCTTAACACATCTATTTCCAAAGATGTGGCTTTGGAATGTAATGTAACGATTTTCCAAAACTCCAATCAATCGTTAAAAATTACAAGCAAATATAAACAAAATATATATCTGGCCCTAGATTTCCTCCAGAGGCCTGTGGTACACTGCAGGCAGAGGATAATGTAATTAAATATGGGCAGTCTGCCCACTACTCACTGTCTGTTTTGGCCGGATGTGAGCTGAACAAGTTTGCCCTATTTCAAACACTTGTTTTACAGTGCTACAACTTAATTGAGCTTGGAAAGCTTCTGCAGGCATTAACAATGGCTTACCTCACTAATGAGTAGGGATAATACGACCACTTTGACTCAGTGGGCAAAATCCACCCTCATATTCATTTTGTAACCTCACAAGTGAAGTAGGCACTTATGGATATGTGTGCTTGGGGAAAAAAGGAGAGTGATAAAATAAGCTTAAAATGGGTCCCTGCATTGAAAATATACTGCTGTGAAGTAGATCTCAGCAACATGATAAATGGAATATACAGGCACAATTTGCCCAAAAGTCAGTGGGGAACTTTCTCTACACTGCTGATGCTCACCTCCTTTCTGAAGTTGCTTAGTCACCTATGTCAGAAAAGATTTAGCCCAGGGAATCACAAAAGGGATACTGAAACATCCTTCTGCAATAGGCCAGTTTGTACTCAATAACAACAAGCCGCCTCTCATTTCCTGATGTCTCTCTGGGTGCCATATTGACTTAGGCAAACCAAGCACTCTGGCACTAACAAACTCAACCAACTTCCAAAAGCAGAGCGGGAACATTTTCAGCAAAGTTTATTTGCTGGGTGGTGTTATTTCTTTCCTTGTTTGGGTTATGAAGCAGCATTTATTTCAAATGGGAAAACAAATTAGCACATTGCCCAAACCCCTCCTTCTCACTGGGAAGACAGACATTCTACCCACAAGCTTTATCCCAGACTAAATCTGGAAGTCTCTTGAGGAAGCCCCTTGTTAAAAATATTGGCAGTTACTGCAAAAATGGAATTATGGTACTGTCTTCCTGCATTTCATATTGTATGATCTAGTTTGAAATACGCTGCCTAGAATGCCTGCAAAATACAGGACAGATATGAGCAATCTGTATGCTACAGTAAGCCAGATGAGACTGAATAGTTGCTTATCTGTTCTACAAAATGGGATCAAAAGGTCTTCCTTTAAAAGTCCCGTGAAAGATGGCAATACCAGAGAGTGGCTGAAGCTCCCTGAAGTATGACATTTTGCCAGACTGTGGCTGGGTTTTGAAAAAAAAGACCCTTCATGTTTGTCTCTCAGAAGGTCTTTTCACAATGCTCAGTCTTATACTTGAACACACACAATGAAGGCAGGCACAGGAAGGAGGCTTGGCTTGAGCTCAGGATTCCCTGGTGGTTGGGACTTCAGGGTTATTTTCATTCTGTCTGACTTGTATGCTGTAATTGCACTGGGGCTGCAGATGACAAATTAACTTATATTTGCCGTTATTTACAGGTATTTGTTTGGATTCAGGGTGTGATTTTTTTTGCACATAGGGATGTGTCAAGTATGTGTGAACTTCGCATTTCGTAAGATTAACATTAAGCAATGCACCTGGGAGATGACATAGCCTGCAGCCCATTACCTGTAAGAAGAGACTTCTGTAAAGCCACGTCTGTGTTATTTACAGAATATGGCATGAGGTTCACACAAAAGGCATCCTTAACAATACTGCCAAGACACATTTGGAATGAACAGGGCAGACAGTTCAAAGCCAACTTGCTCTCCAGCACCACTCAAGGAGAACCTCCTTCTGTTTATATTTGCACATAAGAGATACCAAAACCAGATAGTGGGTGCACCTGGTTTGCTTCTGACTTTCCCAAGTGACTTCCCACATGACTCACCTGGGTGGAGGATGGCAAGCAAACCACCAGTGAGATCCCCATAGCAGGCACAAAAACAAACAGCAGCCTTTTTACTATTGTGCATGAAAGGCAACCCACGTACAGCTTTTACCTTGAATAACTGAAACAGGAAGACATGTGACTTTGTTTAGCCTTCCATAGGGAAAGAAGGTTTGCTCCCAGCCCAGGCCAGGCCTGGGGCCCTCTTGAGACCTCTTTGAAGCAGTAGCATCACAGATGAGTAGAGTACGAAGGTAAACCCCTACATTGAGTCCCAGAGTGAAAACCACACCTGGCAGAGGGCCTTGGAGTGGGCAGCTCCAGACCAGAAGCCAGGCATAATTCCTGTTCTATATCGAATTTTAGAAAAAGCCTTTAGCAAGTTACCCTACATGCATCTGCTATTTATGCACGTACATATACACACGTAAGAACAGCCATAAACATACGACTAGTGGCCTGACTTTGACAGTAGCCAACATCATCAGATACTTAAAAAATACTACAGCCACCCAGCATGTGTGGCTGCAGTTTTCTGGAATACATACCTGAACTCTGATGTCTAGGAACATCACTAGCTGAACACTGACTTCAAGATACTACCATACATTTCATTTGACACATTTCTCAGCCACTCTTCCAGCCTAGGACACGTGACACAGAAAACCAAAAGGTTTCAGCGGCCAGTAATAATACAGAGCATGAGCAAAAGGCATCCTTGTGGTTGATGTGATTGGGCACAAAGTGGCTTTGAGATAAGAAAGGAAAGGATGTGGCACAAAGCTCACTGTTTTCCATTCCCTTCCAAACATATACACATCCTGCATTAAGTGTAACTGACTGAAATGAGCATTAATCTTTATTAAGTATTCCTTTCCCCATACATTGAATAACAATTTAATTCAGTAGCTTAGGTGCTGTTAGTAAATGAATGTTGCTGAGCTCCTGGACACCTGTATCTATCTAAGCAAACAGGAGTATAGATATAGACATATCTATAGTACAGATATAGAAAGACAAACACAAACTGTCATTTTCCAAATTATCAAGAAAACATTCGATTCAAATTTTGACAGAAGCTCAGTTCGGCTTTGCTGTTTGAACATGCTGGTGATAATGGATGCTTCCTGCAATAGTGGCAACAACATTTCTTGTGAATCTAGACATATATTTTTCCTTACAAAAGTGAATTTTTCCAGGTCCCACAAAAACAGGAGCTGCCCTGTTTACTGTCTTAGAAGCTGATGACAGCTTTGTATTATATACTCACGCTACAGCAGCATATTCTGACCTCAGCAGGACTCTTTGAGCTTAATATCATAGAGAAGAAGTATTAATAATAGTTCCTGTCTGCCAGAAGCATCTCAGTAAGATCCAGCCGTGCCTACTCCTGAGATAAGGAAAGTGTACAAGATATCACAGGATCTCCTGCTTCTCACAAGCTGTATGTGCAGTTTCCACAGATAAGTTACGGTAACCCACCCCTGCCAGTAGGAGAGAACAGTGTGGATCATGTGAACAAGAACAGCTCCTGCAGTTTGTCCCTACTGCTCTCTTTCCCAAAAGCCCCGGTGCACACCTGTGGCTGAGTGAATTTTCGTGGTCCATTCATAGGTTTGTTCAGCCTGGAAAAGAGAAGGCTTAGGGGTGACCCAATTGCAGCCTTCCTGAAGGGAGCCTGCAAGAAAGATGAAGAGGAACAATTTACAGTGGCATGTAGTGTCAGGGCAAGGGGGAATGGCTTCAAACTGAAAGAAGGTAGGATTAGATTATATATTAGGTAAAAATTCTTCACTCTGAAGGTCGTGAGACACTGGAACAGATTGCCCAGAGAAGCTGTGGATGCCCCATCCCTGGTAATGTTCACCAGGTTGAATATAGCTCTGAATGACCTGGTCTAGTGAAAGACCCACAGCAGCAGAGTTGGAACTAAATGATCCTTGAGGTCCCTTCCAATCCAAGCCATTCTACGATGCTGTGATTTGTCATGGCATGAAATCTGTAATTTAGGTTCCCTAGTCTCAGGCATCAAGACTCACAAGAACGCAAGAGTTCTGTGCCATGGCAGAGGGATGGAAGAAAAATAAATCACTTCAGTATAGCCTGACAGTATGTGTAGTCTACATGAATGAGTATAAATCCAGATAACAGCAGCAGGGAGCTTAACTCATCACCAAACTATTACAAAAGTGCAATCTCATTTCCTCTCACCATCTTGTGTAGTATTTTATTATTTGCTCATATCAGGGCTACTCACATGGCTTTCCAATTTAGTAGAATAGGAAGGAAAAAAAAAATCTTCCCACATAATATTATTGTTGTTGTTGATAAATGAAGAAAAAGAAAAAAACCTAAGCCCAAATTTATGAGTCACCTGAATGCGGTTAAGTCAGATGTAGAATTAGGGAACAGGCACTGACATGCAGTCAGGAGAAAATAAAAAGTTGCTTTAGCCCCTCTCAAAATGAATGCTGCAGGGCAGTAGGACTAAGAGGAGTTTGAAAAATAAAAAGAGAGTGGGGGAGGGGGGAGGCTCCTTAACATATAAATCACAGTGTCAAAATCCTTTTATCTTTTGGCGCCCAAATCTCTCATCTGCCTCAGAAAATGCTAAACAAGTCACTAGCAATTCTTTGTGAATTTTTAATTGGTGTTTTCACAACCTTATTCTTGATATTTCCAAGAGAAATTAGCAGATGTTCACCAGAGGAGTTTTAGAGAGAGAAATCTCTCAGATAGGGTAGGGGCGAGCCTGAGAAAGAGCTGAATGTCTTCTACCTTAACACTGGCTCCAATAAAACCTCCTAGCTTTTCTCAGCTTCCGAATATTCTCTCCAGAGTGTAAAAAGGTGGGCTGAAACTGCCTACATTTGTGAGAGTGTTGGGTTTTATGCACCAAATCTGCAGCACTTGGTCTCTAGTTTGTACACGGCAAGGTCACAGCAAGACAGAAGTTTGACCCTTCTCCCTGGTGCCAACACAAAACTGTTTTATATTGCGAGAGGATGAAGAAAGAAGTGAAAACTTTAGGATGTATAGTAAATAGCCTGTAACACAGTTCCAAAAACTTCATTTTCTGGCCTCATCTACTGACTTGACAGAAAGCTCCTTGAGGAGGGGAATGTTAGGTCTGGTCCTGGAAATGGTTTATTAGATGGCCTATGAATAGACAGACAAACACATCTCTTGGTAAGTTCTTCAGAAACTGTGCTTTGTTCAAAAGCCAGAGAACAAAACTTGACAAGTTTCACACTTCAATTTCAAAGATGCTGAAAATGGTTTTTTCAAAATTTTTAAGACAGATTTTTCAGCTGTCATTGTGCAATGCCATTTTCATTTAAAGGTTGCCCTATGTAAGGGTAGGAAAGAAAGCGAAATAGTCAAAAACTGAAATAAATCTTATTGCTTGAAGATAAATAAAATCGTCAGCATTGATTCTAACACGAATTTTCTCATATTGGTGTTACACCAATAGAAAGAAAAGAAACCATTTTGTTTGGCCTAACCCAATTTTAAGTCAGTCACTGAAACAAAACATCCACTATTGACCCAACTTGGCTAAACGACTAAAACCTCCTGTCGCTGGAACATGTTGGGGGCAAGAGAAGGTCTTAAGGAAAAGGGAGGCTGTGCAGTCAGTTCATTTTTGAGGTTGAGGTTTTTGAGTACATTTTTTGAGGTTCCAAACACTGTATGGCTGAGCAGAAGTGTGAAAGGAGCCATTAAGCTGTTCACTGTGCTGGAGCCAGGGCTGGATTACAGCAGCCAGAAACCTGGTCATTATATTACTGTTTCTTCTTCCCTGTTTCCCACTTCTGCATCAAAGACTCAAGCAGCAAGTTCCTCAGGATAGCAAGAAGTATTTTATTTTGTGTCTGGGCAGTATCTGCCTGGTTCATTGCAAAGGCTCTTTAGCACAAATCGGTACTGCCACAGGAAGAACAGTTTTTCTCAAATGCAATGTTGGCTTTCTTGTTCTCCTAAAATAAATATGACAAGTTGGTTGAAATAATTTTATCCCTCTTCTCCCAGTGAATATATGACTTTAAACAGATGTAAAATCCTAATTTTCTACGAGTCACGGCATCTAGCTCCTTAAAATGGAAGAGGAAGCCCAGGGCTGCACTACTGAATGAAGACACTATTGACCTGAGTTTGGGTTTTTTCTGCATACATCTACTAGCTCTTCATATGAACTCTGGTCTTAGGAGAGGTGGAACTGCAGGTCCTCAGGAAAATAAGCTGTGGGGTTGTACAGGTATAAATCAGCTACATAATTGGACCTATCTCCTTTGGATTTCTTAGTTCTAACTGGAACCTCTGAAACCATGGATACTTGCAGAGTTTTGGGCATGGTCAATGAAAATCTAACCAGATATTATGATTTTCAACAGGTACCTATCACAGCTGCACCATCAAGCCTAGCTGAGAAAAATCCAATTCTGGGCAGTTTGTATTCCTTAAGTCCATAAGCTTCCCCTTTCCTCACCTGTTATTCTTATCCAAGCTGTGCCTTAAAGGGGCTCAAGAAAACAAAAAAATCAATGTCTTTGTAAAGTTCTTCTTTTTCTTCACACCAGATTGAGAGAAGAGAAAAAAAGCATCCTGAAATACGAAAGAGCCTTTCTGTTTCTCACACATCTGTAGCTTATTAAGGAGAGTATCATATCTGAAGACACTGTGACCAAGCAATTCCGGGTTTCCTCTGGTAGGGCATGATCAGACTGTAGCGTCAGAGGCTGACAGGATGCCAGGAATCACCAGCAAGCTGGCAGCAGGGGTAGCTGCCAGTATGGTGTGAAGTGTGTTCTTTGGTGCAAACAGTCCTGGAGGACTGAGAAACTGCCTAAGAATTATAAGTCATTTGAAGAGATTGTGGCATGTTAGAACTCACACAAAATTGTTTCTTCAATGCATTATTTATTGCTTTTCTGTATTTATATAATATCCAGCTTCCTGAGAGTAATTTGTTTTGGATTGTGTAACACTGGGCAGAACATCAAACGTATGTTAATCAGTGGTAATAAAACACTGAGGTTTATGGTCACCGAGGTATTAAATATTGCTAATAAATTATAAGGCTAGCATTTTAAATGAGCTATAGTTTGGAGAAGAGCAGTAACACCATGTCTGAGAGCATTAATTGCCATTGCCTGACTTCCTAATTACCAAGAGTTTCAAATATGTTTTTAAACCAATATATCACTCTCTGTTATACTTGCAATGAAATACAGCTGAAATTTGAAAAGCTGCAGTAGTGCTAAGTATTTTACCCCTTCAAAGCACTCTATGGACATGAAAGCATGGTACCTCTGTGAAAGAGTTAATTATTACTCTCCCTATTTTATGCGTAGCGGAAGCAGAAGTGCAGAGAGGTTAAAAGCCTCCACTGAGACCACCCAGCCTGTCAGGGTTTGCATGAAGGGGACACAGATACTCTCCAGTCTTAGAGCACAACGAGCAGGCAGTGCTCACTTTCCCCAGATACAGCTTGACTACGCAGCAACAGCAACCCACTCATAGCAGTGGCATCCCATCCCCATACTGTGTTCTTCTCGTGGAAGGACTGGAAGACTGGCAAGGCACTGGAAGAAGCAAGAGGCACTAATCTTCTCCTGGAATAACTCACAGAGAGAGAAACCGTGCTGCATATGACAGGCTCTCCTGCTTTCTGTACGTTACATCTTAAAAGCAAATTTTTGGTGACCTACTGTGGTAGGATTTGCCGCAGGATTGCACCGTCCCACAAGTCGCACCCATCAGTGGAGACGACGCCACTGGTGTAGCACAAAATGCACAGGGTGCATGTGAACACCACAGCACTGGGAGAAACATAAAGTCCAAAAGGATCTGGCAAGTGTTCTGCTGCGGGCTTTTCTTAACGCAGCAGTGAGCACGTTCCATGGGCCGTGCGGGCAGGTGTGCTGCTTGCGAAGCAATCCAGGTGCTCCAGCACAGGACTTCCACCAGGATCTTAAGGCATTACCCTTACACCAGCTAACAGCCTCCCTACTGGAATGGTTCTTACTGAGAGCTGCACAAGGGTCAGGTTTCAAAGCAAGGGGCTTCAGGAAGGCCAGAGCTGGGGAAGCCCACTACATCTTTTCAGAGAACAGGGCTTATGCTCATCTGAAGAGGGCGGGCCAAAAGAGCCACAGACAGGCCGTGCACAGTAAGTTTGAGAAGCCTGGCAGCATTTAAGGATGAACACTGCCTGTCCTCTGCCTTCCATTCACCTTGTTTTAGCCCAGTTCCCACTCCACATGAAAAACAGGAGCTACCTATCTTCTATCCCTGTCCATTAAATTCTCTCCAAGCATAGTCCCAACAAACTAACCTTCTGTTGAAGTACCCTCATCTGCACCCCTGCCTTAAACCTGCAGGGCACATTCACAGAATCACAAAATCATTTAGGTTGGAAAAGACCTCCAAAATCATTGAGTCCAAGCCTTGCCTGATCACCATCATGTCAACTAGACATGAGCACTACATGCCACATGCTGCTGTTTCTTTGAACACGTCCAGGGATGATGACTCCATCACGTCTCTGAACAATCCATTCCAAAGTTCAACAACTCTTTCCATGAAGAAATTCCTCCTGCTATCAAATTTGAACCTGGTGCAGCTTGATTCCATTTGCTCCCATCCTTTCACTGGTTGCCTGGGAGAAGAGGCCAACACCCACCTGGCCCCAGTCTCCTCTCAGGGGGTTGTAGAGAGCGATACGGTCTCCCCTGAGCCTCCTTTTCTCCAGCTTAAATGCTCCCAGCTCCGTCAGTTGCTCAGCTCAGGTGAATTACTCTCTAGACCCTTCAGCAGCTCTGTTTCCCTTCTCTGGACACGCTCCAGCCCCTCAATGTCCTTCTTGTTGTGAGTGGCCCAGAACTGAACACAGGATTCGAGGTCTGGCCTCACCAGTGCCCAGTACAGGGTGACAATCACTGCCCTGGTCCTGCTGGATACACTATAGCTGATACCAGCCAGGATGCCACTGGCCTTCTTGGCCACCTGGGCACACGCTGGCTCATGTTCAGCCACTGTTGACCAGCACTCCCAGGTCCTTTTGCACCAGGCAGCTTTCCAGACACTCTTCCCCAGTCTGTAGCACTGCTTGGGGTTGTTGGGACCAAAGGCCAAGACCCAGCACTTGCCTGTGTTGAACCTCCTATCACTGGCCTTGGTCCATCAATCCAACCAGTTCAGATCCCTCTGCAGAGCCTTGCTACCCTCCAGCAGATCAACACTCCCACACAACTGGGTATCATTGAGATTTCAGACAGCTCCAGGCACTTTGCTGCTCACCAGACCTTGTGCTTTGGGGCAAGAGAGAACAGGAACAGCTAGCCCTGACTCACCCATAAGTCACAGGGGCTACAACCAAGCACGTAACATGACAGCAAGTGTGCAGGCGGGGAGTGACTCACAGAACCCAGGAGTGGCTGTGGCTTGTCCAGCATGGCCGTGTCTGGGTGAGGGTGGGGAGACAGCTCACGCATGGCATTGTGGCATCACAGGAGCCACAGGACATGTCTGTTCCACTGGCCTGCCTGCTGCCCCCCTTACAGCTTCTCCTGGAGCTCTGTTCTCTCCCTTTGAAACATGGAGAGTCACAGAGCCAACCTGTACATCCAAGTACCTCCCTGCCCACTGCAGAGCGGGGGAGCGAGCCCTCACCTCACCTGGGGCTGGGCTCGGGGTCCTGGTGTGGTGTAGGGGCCACCAGCCCTGGCAGAAAACCTCCTGCTGATGTGGCAAGGCAAGGAAGAGGCTAAATAATGAACCCTTGCTGCCGGGTGTCTGATGAGGCATGCAGAGCATAAGGACATGCTATTTGGCAGCAGGAGCCTGCCTTTCTGCTTTGTGGGCTCTTTGCTGGCTGCCTTGTGCCTCCTGACGTAGGCACTCTGCGTGTGGTGTAGCCCAGGCTGCCTTGGGGGCACCAAGGGGGCCAGCTGGCCTTGGCGTTCCCTCCCTGGCACTGCCGTGAATAACAGCTCTCCCACTTCTCCCAAGAGGAATCTGGTGCCATCACAGGGTGACCTGTCAGGGAGTCTGGCCTGGGGCTGGCAGCAAGAGGACACAGCCGAAAAAACATCTTTACTCCAACAAGGCAGTCACTTTGCTGCCAAAAAAGGAAAATTATTTAATTTCTCAGGACAAAAGGGAGCTGAAAATTGGGATGAGAAGAAAGACAGAAAAGAAATAATGCAAATCAAAGCACATTCAGACATTTCACAGTTGTATACCAAGAAAGCATAAAGAGTCTTCACAAACAGTCACAGACATGTTCCAGCCTCAAAATCAAGGATGACATGAAAATTGTGTTTAGGGAAGAAACATTTATCAAATGAGAAGCTAAATTCTGTGAGGGAAGTTCTCTAAGCTTCCTTCAGAAAATATATGTAAACTCCTAAGATGTTTTCAATTTTTTTTATTAACCCTCTTATCTCCCATTCCTTGCACAGATTTATTAAAGAAAACACAACCTAATACATCAGTTTGTAATACTCTGAGCACTCCTGACACTCATGATCAATGGTGTCATATGTTGAAATACTACATTTTTGCCTCTAAAACACATTTAAAGTTATGAATAATTTGCAGTCCATCCTGCCCCTTATCTCCCTGATCTTTTAATTGCTGACGACAACTGTATACTCTGGCAACCACTTGGAAAAGCCATGCAGGTGTTTCTTGCAAAGCCCTGCTTGAATTCTCTGTGCAGTGAACATGATACAGCCTCAGGTCATAGTAACTGGTTTGGATTTATAATAACAACGAATTTGAGTGCTTTCCCAAAAGGCTGCAGCCTCAGTTGCACCATGCAGTGCTAGAAGCACATCTGGTCACAAACAACTTAAAATTGCACATAAGCAATGCTTTGCTATTCATATATCCCGCCAGCACTGTCAAACCCTAAAACCTTTGGGTAACTGCTTCTGTCTGGTGGTCTGACGCTTGCTCACTTGTGGCTGCTGGATCTGCTGCCACTGAACTCAAAGAGACTTCAGAGGAACAAGATCACAGTGTGGTAGAGTAACAAGATAAAGCCCTTGAACACCTTGCCTGAATTTCTGCCTGCTGCTGTGTTAACAGTGAGCCCAGTCACGGGACCAGAAGCTGCCCTAGCAGACCAAGTGCATTTGAAGGGCCCTCACAGGCATGACTCTCCTCGAATAGTAAAATCCTGAGCATGATTTTCTCCATAGGCCACACTAAAACGTATATTTATTAAAGCTGCTTTTTGGAAATTACAAAACACAAGTCCCACTACAGACCAGAACTACTTCCACATCAAAGCAACCTGATTCTTCCACCAGATTTGTAAAGTCTCAGTTCTTAACCCTCCTGAAAGCCAAAGCACCACAAATATTTACTTCTCTGTCCAACACACACCTTGGTTCCTGCTTGAGTGTAACAGGCAACACCACTTCAGTCGTGCAACAGACAGACACGACTTCCTTTTTGCTCCCTCCCTCATGCTTTCCCTTTGGTTCCTCTGGCTCCAGATTCAAGCACAGCCAGCCGTTGCACTTGCTGAAAATAGACTGCACATAAAACTTCTCTTTTGTTCAGTCCAACCCGTTTCTCCTGAGTGGAATGGGAAGAGCCAGCAGATTGGGACTTCAGCAGCACTACTGTTAGTCACCACTGGTCACCTTGCTTCTGGTGTTAACCCTCTTGAACGGAAGACACGTAAGTAGTAAAAGCATTTTGGTTTGCTACTATGCAAATCCCCTACCAAAAACTGACAGTGCTGTTTTATACTAATTGTCATTATCTTACATCCCTCCTCAGCAGCTGGGGAACTGATACTTGGATCAAAATTTGAACTCTCCCATAATTCAAAATGTACTTCAAAATGTTCAAGTCCAGCTTCCTACTCTTCTGCTATCAAAAGAAAGGGAGATGGGCTTGGGCTTCTCATCTAATAGCCCTTTCTCTTGGTTTTGCATGGATTCTTTCGTTTCTTGAATATTTATCTTGGACCATTCTGGACATACTTAAGGCAGTTTTTCCCTCCATCCTTTTTTGGTTTCCTCACTTGATAGCTGAGTGTTCTCTGCTGGTTCAAACCCTCCTGAAGAATTGCACATGGAGCTGCTTCATTTCACTGTATAATCCATGGAGACATATATACCTGTATATTCCTGTATTTCTTGAAGCCTAAGGTAAGGCTTGCAAATAGCAAGGCTTTAACCAAAAATGCTTAAAAGTGCATACTTCCAAATGGTGGCTATTAGAGATTTAATTTGAACCCATTTGGGAGGGGGAATCCCACTTTTGGATTATTTATCACAAGCTGGGAGCTATACTCAATGATCCTTATGGGTGGGTCCCTTCCAGCTTGAGATACTCTATTATGAAGTCATAAGAAAAAAGGACTGTCAAACGCAGGAAGAGAAACTTCTGGGAGCTCTCTCATTATTTTTGTTGCCAAGAAACCTTTTTGGTATCCACATGCTCAGATTTTCTGTCCCATCTTATCCGCAATTCTCAGACAGCGCTTCCCTGTGCCATGCCCTAAAGGAGAGAAGTGCCAAACCCCAGCAATGTAAAGCATGTAAATGCCTGAATAAAAATACTGTAAGGATGAGAAAGCTATATTGGATTAATTTTAGTCTAATTTGCCATGTAGAGAGGTGCAAGGAGGAAAGAGAAACAGCTTTATCCAAAGTACTTATATGATCCCCATTACTGAAGCATCTTAATTCTTTACAGTCTCTAATGTATTTATGCTAAATGCACACTTGTGAGGGAGCGAAATGTTATCTTCTGCGTTTTACAGATGAGGAACGGGGATTCAGGTACTTAAAAAGTATTTAGGAGTAAAACTCTCTCTGATTTCAGCTGAAGCTGGGTCCCTAAGTTCTCCTGCAAAATCAGCCCAAAGCAAGTACAAAGTGCACAGGTAACCATGAGGTTAGGCACCTGACACTTTCAGAGCTCAGCTGCCCAGAGGCCACACAAACCATGGAGTACAAGGCCCTCGGTGCACTGCTACCTACCCTGTTCTGCTCCCCCTGTTTCAGCAGCTGTAGACCCTGGTGCTGAGCTTGTCTTCTTCCTTGCCCCTGCTGAAAAACATCCTGCTTCCTCCAGACCATGCTGTCAATTCATCAACATCGTTTAGACTCCAAAGCTCGTCTCTGAAGTGTTCGCTCTTCCTTTATGGCTTGCTGTCATTGCAGTAAGGACTCTCTGTACTCCATCGTGTAACTGCCTACCACTAGCAATGAAAGCCATCAAGCAGAACAACACTCATCTCAAATCTCAGCTGTGCTTTACATATTCCTCCATCTGACAGGGAACTGATCATCATTCTCTGAGCACAGTTTTGTCCTCATTTGTTCATAACATCATCTTAAATCAATGACGTTTATGCCCTTGAGAATGTCAAACACTTTAGTAAAGGCAAAGTAAGGTTAAATGGTTGTTCCTCTTATGAGGTGTATTTTCTGTACCTAAGAGGAAATCAGATCAATTTGACATGACTTTGAGACAGAATGTGAGTAAACCTGTGCCATACAGCCACTTATAGACCAGAAGAAAATAATTTAGGAAGCCTACAGTAATAAGAATGGGAGTCAATGGCTGCTGAACTGGTTTCCATCCCCTCCTAGAAATATAAAAAAAAAAGTTTCTGAAGAATATTCATGTTGCTGCTTTCTGCCACAATTTGTTGAGAAATGGTCAAATATACAGGTTTTCTCTTGTAATTTGGCCACAGACAAATGATTTGTTTTTCCCAACCCAACTAATACCTTACAGAACTGCTAAGTGAAGCTTTGCTATTCTCTATTCACTGTTTACAATGACTTCACAAAAGAGGTCTTGTGAAACTACTTTTAATAATTGTTATTGAATTAAATTGTTATTTGGGGGCAAAGTCACTCAAGTATAGGTGTACCAGTGTCACTAAAAGTACTCTTAAGAGAAATTGGTAATTTGGCAATTAGTTACTCTGTCTTCCTTCAGTGCGTGCCATTGTGTTCAGTCTTTGGCATGCTCAATTCACATCGTGCAGATGTGCTTGTGGAAATGAAATCTTTCCCTTTTCAGTTCATTAGATTAAGGCAAAGTTTTTTCCTCTTTGGTCTTAGACTTTTGCTTTCCTCCACTATTTCTGATGGCTCTCACAAAGATTGCAGTGGCAAAATTGTCAGCAGTTCGTAAGGGGGCCAAATCCTTTCAGATGTTGTGTACAAGTTTCAGGGCTGTTTTCAGATTTACTTCCTTTCTTATTTCCTTGCAGATATCCCTTTGATCCACAGAGTAGATTTGGACATCAGATATACAATCAGCATGTGGGACAATTTTCCTACAAACTGGCCACATTCACAGTCATGACTAGTCTGTTGGATCTCCAGAGATCAAAATGAAATGTATCCAAAGTCTGTATTGTTTTTCTGTGCCCTAGACTGTAACAGCAAAGTAGTCCTGGAGCCAAACTTCCTTAAAATTGACAGGACACCAGACTTGCATCATCTGGGCACCAGACTGGATCCAACTCCAGTAGCTGAAGATGAAGACAAATCTTTTTAATTTATCATAGGAGAGATTAAAAGGTGCTGATCAAAGTCTGAGCACTACTGTCTTTGTCTACTCTACTATGATTATTTCAGTTAAGCTGCCACTCACTGGCACCTCAACATAACTTCTTTTTTTTATTCTCTCCAAATGTGAAACACAAATAAGCAGAGCTTGTACTAGGCTACAGGGGTTTTTTTGTTTATATTGTGTTTCAATTTTTTTTTTAGGAATAATAATCAAGAGAGTGGAGACTTACAGTCTATGTTTCTTACAGTCGATGCACGGGGACTTCCGTTTTTGCTCCAGTGCACTTTTTTTGTCCATGCTCTTGCTTGGCAGGTAGGAGAGAGCAGGAGGTGCTCTCCTCTTAGGGCAGTGAAGAGGCTTGGCTCACTCAAAGAGAAACTTCTACGGTCTAGGCTGGGACACATCCAACAGCAGACCCTCACTGCCCTTCTGGCTGGAGGCAGCAGTGGCAGGTAGAAGGTTCATAGGGTGGAAAGGGAGGGGAAACCCTCTAACCATCCAAGCAGCAAGGGCTTCAGGAATTACACATCACATCTTTGCTGACTACAGCTATTATTCATTAGTGATTTGAACATAGGTGTGACAAACATCGTGAAGTAGAGAGCACAGACCAGAACAGCAAAATGCTGTCTAAGGTACACATTCCTGTAGGAGACAGGAGGCTCAAGCCTGCAGTCCCTGTTAGAACTCCCACAGGGCCACACAACCAGGCCAAAGGAAGGACAGGTTGTTCAAGAAGATTTCTTTATACCAAGCGTAAAATGGAGAAGCAGATATAGCCGAGATTTGGGTATGAAGGCTTGAGTTTTCCACGATCTTCTGTACTCTCATAGTTATTTCCAGTGCTCCAAGTTATTGCACATCAAAAAGAAAAGCAGGTGCAACAACTGAACAGCCAGGGTCACAATTAGAATGAAGCCCCAAAGAGGGAAGACCTGGACCAGCATCTTCATGAGGAATGGCCTTGAAAGTGGAAATATTTAATCCTCCTCATTTTTAAACTAGTTTCTCTTGGGTTTTTTAACCACTTTACTAGCTAGAGAGATTTCTTCAATTCCTGGGTTAAGAGGTTAGCAAGATTTGCTCCAGCTTTCTTTTTTTTTTTTTTTATAACACAAGGGTGTGATATGAGAAACTGAGCACAAATCTTCTATAATTAAGACAGGAAACTTCCTGAAACTAGTCAGGTTTCAAAAGCAAATATATATTTAAGCACAATCACAGTATTTCAGGAAAATTTTAAAAGCTTTAATCATGAGGAAAGAGTAAAGGCACTTTTATTTCAGCCATAGTTCAAGCATCATCCATCTTTCTTCCCTTCCATAAAGGCAAACATTCTCAAGTAACAAGTTTTGAAAGATTTTTCCAAGTCTCCATTTTCCTTGGAGCTTAATGCTGTCTTTAATCAAGACTTCTTTCTGGAGCTTTACAGCTTATTCTACAGTCCTTGTAATCAGTATTATTTCTAGCTATTCAGTTTTCCAGCTTCGGTAGTAGAAAGCAAGAATAATTTTCAAATTTATGATTACATCAAAAATATAATTTAATTTAAAATTATGTATTTTTTTACAATAACTGACATAAATTTTCCTAGCAAATACTGCAACTGAAGTTCAGCTACTAAGACTCTTCCTAGGAGGAACATTCTTTCTTTGCTGTAGAGATTTGTGGACAATATTTTTTTAGAAGTAAAAAAATAATTAGCTCCTGAAGGAGTCCCAGGTTTAAACTCAGACAGCTCTCTGGAAAATAACAATCAAAAAACTCAGGGTTCTGAATAAATCTAAAAACACGTATAAATCCTACACTTTTTTTTAAGGGTACACAAAACGCAATTGATATAAACTCCAGAAAAAGGAGCAAGAAATAGGTACTTTAAGCGCCTGGTAGAAGTATTTGAGACACATGAAACTCATCCTAAGCTAATAAATAAGAACAGTTTCTACAGTAAAGAGTCAGAGAAGTTGTATCACGACAAATACAGCAGAATAGAAATAAACTACAAGCAACACTGAATACAAAGAAGGAATGACAAGAGTATTTGGAGCCAGCTGCGGTGAGGATGGGAGGTGAGCCCCCACGCTGCAGCCCTGTGACTGCCCTGAGAAGGTTGCCCTGTGGCATGGTTACATCTCAGAGGAACTGGACTGAAACACCCTCCTGCCTTCTATCTGTGGTCCCATCCCACCTTGGCTGCAGTAACAGTTCTCAGAGGTAGACAAGCCTTCATTAACCCTTTCCAGACTGCTGCTCTGCTTCTGAATAAACCTATTATGAGCAGAGAAAATTGTATTTGTTTCCTGGACCCACTGCTAAGCACTGTTAGCAAATTTGGTAATGTCTCAAGAATATTATAACAATAACCAATTGGGGACATGATAGAGAGTGCTTCCCTACTGTGCCTTCCTTATTCAAGAATCAGCTGCTGACAGTATTGATTCACTTGCTAATGTGGAAAAGACAATGTAGAGCCTTTTAAATATATTTTTGAGCAAAACAGTGCAAAGCAGATATTGTGGTTTAACCCCAGCCAGCAGCCAAGCCCCATGCAGCCACTTGTTCACTCTTCTACCAACAGGATGGGGAAGAGAACCAAAAGGGTAAAAGGTCAAAAACTTGTGGGCTGAGATAAAGACATTTTAATGGGGAAAGCAAAAGCCGTGCACACAAGCAAGGCAAAACAAGGAATTAATTCAGTGCTTCCCATGGGCAGGCAGGTGTTCAACCATCTCCAGGAGAGCAGGGCCCCATCACACGTAATGGTTACTTGGGAAGACAAATGCCGTCACTCTAAATGTCGCCCCTTCCCCCTCCCCACCACTGAGCATGATGTCATATGTTCTGGAATATCCCTTTGGTCAGTTGGGGACACCTGTCCCAGCCGTGTCTCCTCCCAGCCTCCAATGCACCCCCAACTTCCTCACAGACATGGCAGTATGAAAACATCTTGGCTCTGTGTAAGCCCTGCTCAGCAATAACAAGAACATCTCTATATTATCAACACTGTGTTCAGCACAAATCCAAAACTTAGCCGCATCTTCCCACTGTGAAGAAAGTTAACTCTAGCCCAGCCAAAACCAGCACAGTACAGAAGCTCCTTACAGAAATGACAGTTTGGGGTAAATTTAGAGGAAAAACAGTGTTCAATTCCCACCAGTAGCAGTTGTATGTGGTCAGGCTGATAGATAAATTAGGAAACTGGGGAGACTCTGTTTCCTAGAAAGAGTAAAGTGTAGCATCTTCCTCCTGCTCAGACAGCAGGAAAAGAGTTCAGCTCTCTTGTCTGGATGTATCCATGCACTGTACATTTTTGTGGTTTTAGCAACAATATATTACTCAAGTATGAAGAAACATACCAAAATAGTTGACAGATAACAAAGGGCATGGAAGAATGAAACATATGAAGACGTTTAGAAGAACAACATATGTTTGCTATCCCAAATATTTCTTGTATCAAAACATAAGGAGATTTCAGAAAAGGATCTGAAGGAGAGATAGGTGACA
This sequence comes from Rhagologus leucostigma, assembly GCA_013397725.1. Classification (NCBI taxonomy): domain Eukaryota; kingdom Metazoa; phylum Chordata; class Aves; order Passeriformes; genus Rhagologus; species Rhagologus leucostigma. Next base: position 88,710 of record VZTD01002165.1, on the reverse strand, counting down.
GGACAGTTTAAGGAAAGTGTTTTCTGAATTTAAGTGATGGCCAGGGACATAGCAGGACGAAGCAAAACAAATAGGGAAGACGACAAGCACAGTGTGGTGATAGCTGCTGTCGTGAAGCTGGGCTGAGAGGGTTCATGGGGCAGATTTTCTGATGATGCGCTGAAGAAAGAGCTGAGGATCAAGGAAAGACTGAAGTGGAGAGAAGCAATAGCTGAGGTCACTTAAGAGAACAGAGAGCAGGGAGAGGATGCCGAGAGTGACAAAAAAGTGATAGACATTAATGGATTGGAGGTCTCAAGAGGGCAGGGTGAGGCAAGGGGCAGAGGGTAAATATGCTTTGTTGAAAGAAATGGAGAAGTGAGAGAGAAAGCAGTGCTCAAACCTATCAGAGGAGGACCAGTGTTTTGGGAAAACAGAAGCAAGGCTCTTTCAGTGAGTGGGAGTGTTGCTCTGGGCTTGTAAGTCAAGGAGGGTGAGGGAAAGAAGACAAGGGGCTAGGAGGTCAGGTAGCATGTCAGGCAAGAAGGCGAAATCAGCTTCAGATGAGATTATAAAGCCAAGAAGGTATCATAACAATTAGAGGTGGAGTGGGAGAGCAGCTGTGATTCGAAGAAGATGCCTGCTTACTAGTACCTCCCTGCTATGGAATAGGCTGGCCAGGGCTCCTGGATACACACTTCAGGAATAGTGCAGGGCCTTTACAAAATCTGGCAGTCTTTTAGATCCTAGTCTCTTCCCACCCACACACCACCAAAATGAATAGCTCCATTCATTTGGGCCAGAGTATTGATTTCAGAGTCTTCTCTAACATGGAGATTCATTGACGCCTCTTTGCCTTTGCTAAACCATTTCCTGAGTGTTTCTCCAAGATCAGAGCATGCCTCCTCCTGATCCCAGGAAGAGGGAGAGCCCAGCCTAGAGTGCTGGCAAGGCTGGTAAAAGAGTCAGTAATGAGCAGATCAGCCCCCGGCCACAAAGGCCTGCACTGCAGAGTCCTCCCTCCTTTTCCTTGTCAACACGTGAACAAGCCACTATCATTCCCTCTGTCCCAATGAGTTTGCCACTGGTTTAGACAGACCAAGGATCTTCAAGCACAGCCTGCGTTGTTAGGGTACAGACATTCACGTTTAAAACTCCTGGAGACAACTGCAGCACTCTGACATCAGTTTCTGATCAAACACAGCACGTCTTTGTGGAGGGAGCCGATACAAGTGCTCTGAGATCGTTATCAGGGCACGGCGCGCAGAGCGGTAACGGTTTGACAGCTACCGCACCAAGACCTCTGCCTGTCACTTCTCCTGCTTGTTTGCCCTCACAGCTCTTCCTTTTTCTCAGCCTACAGTTTTTTTGCTCTTCGCTTACAAGTGCTTTTTTAACACTTTAAGACTCTGCTTTTACTCTTATTTAGGGCACATCTAGTACGATACTGTCTGGCACGGAGGATGTACAATAACATAATATAATTGAGAGCCATTCTACTGAGATGCTAACTACTCCTTATAGCCTGCATGCAAAAGAAACCAGGTTGAATGTGCAATGTTTTTAACTTAAGACACCAGAGAATTAAAAGCACTAAAATAGACACTTCATACTACAGACAGCTGTTGCCAGCTGTGCCTTTGAATAGAATTTCTGTTCATGGCCTCATGAAAATAAAAGAGGCTTATTAGTATCATCCCGGAGAGCAAATAGAAAATTATTTTGCATTCTCCCATCTTTTTCCCTGCTCTTATTTGCTAGAGTAATCACATACGGTTTCCAGAGGTTCTATAATTTCTGTAAATCTTACACAATCCACGTCATCCTCCAACAGGTTGATGGTTCACTGGATATAACTTTCATGGGGTGCTTTGAGTCTGAGTGTTTGGCAGTTCAATTCAATTACAACATCAGCTCTAGAACTGAAAGCAAAGGGTCAAGTGATCCTGGGCAAAGCAATCACCTCAATGAATGAATGTTTGTACTCAGCTTCTGAAGAGACAATGTGTTACAGAAGTACCAACAAAACTAGGTGCAGATTTTCTTCCTCATAGGCCTTTTGCTCGTAGAGAAGTACAGATGATACATGACTCATTTTGAATTTTTGCATGAAATAGCTGTGACTCCTTCCTTGAAGGAACAGGTAGCAGCTTTGCCCTCCAAAACCAACGAAGTTCACACAAAGAACAGCATTCCTTGTACTCCAAGTCTTTCTATGTTATCCATACATTTACTTTTCACTGTACATAAAATTACTTTTCATCAATTTTAAGCAAAGTAAAATGCCAAATGACAGACAGCTCAGGTGCCTTAGCATGAATGCAGAAAGAATTAATAAAAATTCCTGCCGGTATTTTCAAGGGGGGGTGTGTTCATCAGACTTTCAACTAATCTCAAAGAAGTTTTAAGTCTTGTCTTAATGAGGATCACAAGAGGTCTCTTGGTAGTTTTCAGTGTATGCATTAGCAGCCTCACAGAGTTACAAGGCACGAAAGAACAAGAAAAGGGGACTGCAGGAAGGTAGATAGTAAGAGCTCAAGGATCTTCCATTCAAGCAGTCAGTATGAAAGTTCTTGTAGACAGCAGTCATATTTGTGCTGCATGCTAATCCCGTCCAGGTTTTAATGTGTCCAAAGAGACTGAAAACTAGGAGAATTAGACTTCAACCCAACTTAAAAGTGAGCCACAGGGAGAACACAAACACGTGAGTCACAGTGTCTTTGGGGGATTGCACAGAGCTGACCTGATTAGCGCTGAGGATGAAAGAGCAACCCACAGTAACACCCTCCACGCTGCAGAAAACCACCTTCAGAGCACACAAGCATTCTCTTGCCATGGCTGGCATGTCCCCTCTTTTAAAAGACAAACTTGCTGTGGTATCAGACATACCAAGTGAGGGCTACCTCACTGGGCTGCAGCCAAGACCTCCATGCATATCACCCAGCCTTGCTACATTCCAGTACTCATTACCCAGCTCAGGGTGAGGTATAAATGGCTTTGTGAGGGCTTCATGCCTTTCTCTTCACATCGTGGAGAGAAGACTTGCAGCCTGGTCTGCTCATGTCTTGCTGAGACCAGCAGTGAGTACATTCACACTGTATGGGAATAACTCCTGAATCTCTGATCTCTGACATCCAACAAAAGGTGTGCTCCTGAGATTTCTAGCTAGCTCACTCTTCTGATACTTGCTACCAGGTAGAAATGTATTTTATAATTGAAGGCAGCATTAACTTTTACAGATATTTGAATACTGGAATTTAATAGAGTATTATATTCCCTATTTCAAGCCACAGTTTAATTCTACAAATATGGAGTTATATTTAAAGAATCCACTTCAAAGGAGTCCTTTCCCCACAGTAGAGGACCCTTCAGTAAGTCTTTATAGGAATAACAATGGGATTGGACAACAGGACCCCTAGAGGGTACTGTACGATCCAGACTAGCACTATATTACAGACCAAATGTTCAGACCACCTGACGAGGCAAATCATTAGTTCAAACCTTTCACAGCCTTTATTTCCAAGTATGTTATGAAAATAAAATTACTGAAGCACGTAGAAAGGAGATGAGAGAAGATGTGAGCACAGCCAAACACAAACTGAAGTGTGAAATAAACATTATTTTTAGAAACTTCCACGTGAATAGGATCTGTAGAAGAACAGGATTTCCTATCCCCCAGCTGTATCCTCCAAGAGACCAAGAGCCAAACACCATTTTCAGAAGAGACCATAGAGCTTTGTGGCTGACAAGAATCACAACAGCAGGGGTTAAAAATGAAATATCATTATTACAATAAACAGATCAGATTGGAAGGAGTATGAATCTGCCACCTTTTAGGGCATAAGCCAACTTCTAAATTTTAAGAAAAAAAGAAAAATGTCTGCTGTCTATTTATCCCACAGATGCCTCTGTGAAGGTGTTTGCCAAAGCTTTCTTGGGGCAGTTCAGGACAGCTGAGCAGAACTAGTGGTTAAAATCAGAGATGGTTCCCAAGGCAGTTGTTAAAACCCCTATTAGACAGAGAAACACCCCTCTAGTTGTGCCCATTCTCCTACTCATTTCCTCTTTTCCCCATTTTTCACTCAGACCCACAAGACTGCGGCCCTCTCTTCATTCCGCACTTCTCATCACAATTCCGCGACTAGCTGACGGCGTGGTAGAAACACCCTCAGAACCCGAAACATCTTTTGAATCTTACATCCCAAGAGGATACAGGGCAGAGGGTGGCTGAGTACCACAGCTCTTGTGCTGCAGGGTGACTACAGTGGGAAAGCTACCAGTGGGGCAAACCAAACCCATCTCATTTACTCCTGTACACCCTCCAATCCACAGTGTCACACTTCAGCTAAGAGAACAACATAAATAGTTAAAAAACAAACAAACAAAGCAAAACAAACTCCTAAACCAAAACCAAAACCAAACAACCCAGCAACTAAAAAACTCACGAATCTCTTTACCACATAAAAGCTGGGAACAGAGAGAAAGTTAGGCAGGATGCCAACTTCCTGCCACTTTGCAAAGCATGTCACACCTTTATTTTGGACATTCATAAATAGATTGAAACTGTTGATACTTCAGAGGCCAGTGAGCAGAAACAATAAAATTTCTTTTTAAACTCTAATGACTGTATTCAACTTCAAGACTGCCATGTGGGTAGCAGAAGAATAGCAGACTTTGTGAGACCACGTCTGGCCTCCCACCCAACACTTGTTTCTGTTGTAAGCAGCAGCATGTACTGAAAGAGTCATCTCCTTATATCTGGATATTGCATGGATATTGAGGCAAGCTATGAATGTAATACTTTCTTAAAGGAGCTGCAAAATTAGTTAACCCTTTATTTTAAAATTGTCGTGAAAATGCACCCTACAGTCTAGCATGAAGGCCATTGGCATCCAAGTTTGGTGATACTGAGTGCTAGTGGAAAATATTTAACAGAGTCTTTTTTGTCTTGAACAAAAGCAAGCACAACCTTTACTGAGGACAGAGGATTAGGAAAACATTCTTATCAAAAGATGCTTCCCAACCCTTACTGGTCTCATACTCATGTTTCTTCTTCAGTTTGTATTGTCTGTGACCAAGGAGAGTCAGAGATGGGAAGAAAAGTGAGCATTTACATTTCTCAAGCAATCCCCAAAAGATGTTTGGTATGAGATGGTTTCATTAAACCATCATCTCAGTTCCTAGGTAGTTCAAATATTGCTCCTGCCTGCCATATTCAGTGTTGGTAAGCCTGTCCTTGTGCACAGACACATCCAGCTGGCTTGGCCCAAACGGTCTTACACAGCCCAAGCTCTGCATAAACCAGAACAGCTGCTGCCCAAAGGAGACAGTAGGGTCTTGTACACAAGACACAGGTTCAATTGCCTCTCCCCAACAAGTTATTTCATTATTGCATCCTGCCATTCTCTCTCTGAGGAATAGTCTTTTTCCCCTACACAAAGGGTTGTAAGAATAAAGAGAGACTGGTAGGAACTCTGATATTAGAAGAGCGGGAGAAACGTAAATCTCTCAGACGCATTTGCAGGAGCAGAAACAAATCTGTAATGACTCTGAGAACTTCGCTTGCGTCCCACAGCTTAGGCTTAACTGCAGAAACTGCCCTATGTGTATCTTTCAGAACAAGGTTTTCTGTATTCAGTCAAGACTTCAGTGAAGAATTTGGGTTTAATTCAAAGAACATGCCTGCTTAAACCTTGCTTCTGGGTGGAGTAATCAGAGGTGGGTTCAGTTATTTTATTTCTCCCATAAATTATGCGAGTCTAATGTGTCAGTCTTAGAAATTCTTCCATCTGGAGATGGGACTTGTGCCAATTATGTCATAATTTTTCTTGCCTCAAGTGCCTCATATTTATTGTACAGGAATCAAAATCCTAAGCAGTTCAGGTGGTGAGTAGATTTCCTTGTGACAATGAAGCATATTTTATTTTAGAATTTTAGGCCAGCTTCCTGCCACTACATAACAAAAATATGATTAATCATACGTAAAATCCATATTTTGGAATAGAAATAGAAAAAAATGCTACAATGGCCCAATTTATCTGGGGAAATTTTATTCTATCATTGCTTGACAGCATAATTTTATAGAATAAAACACTTTGTACTGAGGGAATTTCTGTTCTGTGTTAAAACACATTCTTACTGCAAAGTAGTGTAGGAAAGGCTTGAATTTTAGAAAAGATTAATAGGATAGATAAGCTCATTCTAAAAGGACATGCCAAGACACTTTTTACAGATGGAATTGTACTAGGCATAATCTTATTTTAAATGAAAAATAAATAAATGTATGAATAGAGTTTTGCAGGGCTGGGTTGGTTTGGGGTTTTTTGTGAATAGAAAAATACAGAGTTTTATAAATTACAAAGAATTCCCAGAAATCTGCAGCGAAGGAAATCATTAAAACATTATACCATCCAAATATGTGTAGCAAGTGTGTGTATACATAATTGAAAATATTCAAGGCTTGATGGAGAGGTTTTTACCCAGAGGTCTCAGAGAGCTTTCTGAAGATGGGAAACATCATTTTGCAAGGGAGCAAGGCAGACAGACACCAGGGAAGCGGCCTTTCAAGTGCTCTACATGGTCAAAAAGCATAGGATAGAAAGGAGCTGTCCTCAGAGTCTGGTGTCATACATCGAAATTATACAGCTTTCAGTGAATACAAAGTATTGAGTGTGTGGAATTTTTCTTGCTACAGAACACTGATAAATTGCAATATAGCGACTCTTACCCTAGTTTCCAACTGATACTGCCTTTTCTGGGATTTGAAGCTGCTCCATTTTGCTGGAGGAAGACTTCTTATTCATAGGGAAAAAAAAAATACACTTTCATGTTGAGGCCAGTTGATTTTTGCGCTTAATTTTGAAACTGATTCTGAACATACTTCCCTTTCTCGGCACTGACTATTAAGTAGGTCATCCTCATCCACAGGTAATTTTTAGGTGCCCTCCTGAAATATGACAAAGTTTTTCAGTGCAGCAGAGACAAAAAAGTAAAGCTGGAAATGTCACTGGCATATTCAAGAAAGGAACTTGGCTATTGCATTTAAACCTTAGGTATAATATACTTTTAGTTGCCAACATGACAAAGCATTTCTACCTACATGTGCACTAGAAGAACACAACTCTATAAAGAACATAAAAAATCCTTGGCTACTTCACATTGAGAATGTCCTTAAATCTTTTATTGGATAGAAAATTTAACAGAATGTAGTTTCAGGCCCCTACAGTCCAGTCATCTCTTGACTGTGCTCATACTCTCTTGTAGAGGGTCCTGGCCACTCTACAACACTTCTACAGCCAGGAGTGAACTTTCTAAACCTTTATTTCTAAATCTAAACTTTTAATTCCCATGCAATACTCTAGAAAAACAATTACAAGAAATAAAGAGTTTTCTAATACAGACAATGCAAGTTGATCCCTTACGAAGATAGAATAAGCCCTGTGGTGAATGGTCTGGAGAAAACATCAGGAGTGAAACAGCCTCAGGTGCCATTAGACATTTCAGTGTCATCACTTAAAAAAGGTACCACTTACACTATTTCATATCCAAATTCAACCTTCTGGTGGGAACCAGGATGAAATTCTGTTGCCTGAGTTATGCTTTAATCAGTTTGGGGTGAATTTGGAAATGCTCTGTAAACTGAAACCAAGTACAGTGCTTTGCTGCCAACACAGGCTTCTCACATAGCTCCAAATGATCTGGTATCACAAGTGTAAATCACAGTTTAATAGTAAATGAGACAAAACCAAAATGTGATAGGACAGTCTTTTTGAATAAGAGCACATGCGTGATAGAGTTGCAAAACAGAAAGGCATTATATAAAGACTTCGATTTAAAAATATGTCATTAGTTTCCACTCTCTTCAGCTGGTCAACCAGGTTGTTGAGTAGAATGTATGTCTGTTGAGCTCCTGGTCCCTGGCATTTCTGGGTTACCAAATAAAACCAAGAAAAGGCAGCTGGAAGAGAGTTACCCAGTAACATTTCTGCAGGGATTTCCATCTGGCAGTGGAACAGATGAACTTGAGGTCAAATGAAGAGTTTAAGTTCAGAAAAAGCTCCAAAGCCACAAAGCAATTATTTACTTTGTCTGGCTGAAAAAAAAAGGCAGATAAAATCTGATGGCTTACGAAATTCTTTTCCAGGTACCAAAGCAGTTATGTGAGCAGATGGTGTTGGACTTGTACCTTTCACGTTAGCGGACCATCTTCTGTCATCTTCTGACTGTGTTGAAGAACCGGGCCCTAGCCAACGCGCATAAGAACAACTACTTTGCTTGCACTGTACCTAAAATCAATATCCAAACATTATAATTATCTCCTGTCAGGTACTATATGACTCCTCCTTTTTTGTCATAAAAGGGGAGGAAGACAAGAAGTCAGAAGGAGGCTTGTTCGTAAAGTAACAGGAAAAAAGTATTTTTTATAGCCTAGGATGTATATGAAACCCAGTAACTTTAATATCTTATACTCCTTATATGCCAGGTTTAATAAGCAAATGAGAAGGCAGATTGGCTTTTTGTGTTTATCTATTTCCTCTTACATTTGGATTGTGAGATAAAGCTCTATGTCAGGCCAAAGCTATTGCACCCATCACAACATGTCAGCAACTGTGACTCAGAACACATTACACTCAGGAAGAAAAAGATGCAAAGATAAGATATTAGGACTGAAATCAATACAAGATTCTCTTTTACATATCCCAACAGTCTCATTAACTTCAAAGTAGCTGATATGAATGTAATTAAAGAGCAGAACAAACAGCAAAAGGGGAAAAGAAACCACAGGGCCCTGTTTCAAGATCCTTACTAAAATGGCATAGCACAAGGCTGTAGCATAAATCACAGGATACACTCTGTCAAGCCTAACAGAAATTTTTTCAACAAATAATAGTGACATTTTAAACAATGCAAATTGTATAAATGCGGGCATCGGCAGTTTAAACACAAATAAGCATCGCCACCAGGGAATAACTCTATATGACAACAAACAAGTTCTTGGTGCTCTAATGTGCTAAACCCAAATCACAGCTGGCTGCTGGAACTAAACCTATATACTACCCACACAAGATAATCCTATAAAGAAGGAGAACCAGGTGCACCATGACAGAGCTGGATACTGAAGACTTTCCAAGTCAACTTTGCGTGGTCACAACCAGAAGGCACCACTGTGCAGCACTGACATGCACACTATTGTTAATAATTAACACTATTAACCTGTTGGGCTGCTGTCCGGTTCACAGGCTAACGTGTAAAATTAAATGAGAATGCTTCTGTGTGCCGTGGGTCATCCAAGTCATGCTTAGAGAAAACAGATGTTCATGGGACAAAATTCTAACCTCAAGGGCAGTAAATGGCAGCAATTGCAGAGAGGAGGCTGGGTGGGTTGTTGGTGCTTTCCACTTGCAGAGGGCCACGGGCTTGGCTGGGCAGCATGAGAGAGCCCATGCTGCTACACCCCCAACATCCCAGCCTCTACAGAAACAAGACAGCTGAGTCCCCACGCATCAGGAAGGTGGCAGTGGCACACTGAGAGCAGGCAAAGTGCAGCTACAGGGAAAAGGTGCAGAAAACTTCAGGGGAAAAATTTCTTCCAGCATTCTTCCTAAGCTCTAAATTCCTAAATCCTCCCCCTCCTGTTCGCCACACAAATGTGAATCAAGGGATCAACAGATCAATGGGATAATTGCATGGAATGTCTTTAATGGAGCATCAGCCCCTGTTTCTTATATACATTACTGAATGCTCCTACGAAGTGCTAAATTAAAATTTACGGTAGTGCTAATTGAAGTCACATTTATGTGTGTGCTGCGTGCTGTTAGGCAGGAGGAGATCTCTTTTGCTGGAGATTAAAACTTCAGTAATGTCTTTTTGTGCTTAAACCAGTTTAATGCAAAAGCAAAACAATTTTAGGAGGCTGTTAATGGATTAGATGGCTAGTGTTGCTGTCTAGCTGTGTTCCAGTTTTTCCTCTGTTGGCTCTGTGCTGTCTGTTGTCATCTCCTAATTATCCGTTCCTTTTTCAGTTGGCAGCTTTAATATGTTGGGGGTATTATTCAAACCCAAATTAATTTGTGTTTTTCAGGAATTGCTTAAAGAGTAGGAGTTCTATTTGGAGCTTGATATGGCAATAAAATTTTTATCAGATGCAAAAGAGAAATGTTTTTTTTGGCTGACTTGCACTGCCATGAAACTACTCACATTGATCAGCAAGAGCAGAGAAAACTCTGATGTTTCAAAATAAAATAGGAACTTCTGAAGTGCTTGGCAGATGATTTGTTTCCACATGGCCTATCATCATTAGCTCCCACTTACGGTAGTTTCTGAGGGCAGAAACCTATGGCATTTGCAAAAACCTTGGAGAGTGTGTCTGCTCAGGTCGTAACTGACACTTGAACTGTTGCTGATGGCAAGTAAGTTCAAGGATATAAGGAAAGAAATCCAGCATTTAAATCCCAGTATTTTCACTGATGTAGCCAATGAATTAATAAGTAAGAGCACATTTTTATAGTGCTAAATACATTTTATATATTTCAGATCCTGCTAGGTGCAGCAAACTTGCAAGTCCCTTTAGAGCATGGAGCATTGAATGCCTTACAGCCATTCTTCCTAATTCGTGCACTGTTTAGCCACCATCTACAAAAATATACAATGAAAAATAATTACTTATAGAATTCTAAGGAGAAAATAAGTAATGAATATATTTCCTAATAGATACTGAGAAAACATGGGCTTTGCAGAATCCAGTGTTCCAGATGCACTACCTTCCAGCAGGCTCTGTGTTTACGAGAAGCAGGCTGCACTGAAGAGTTTATTCCAACAGTCCAGTGCCACCTTTTAATCATGAAAGCTCCCCTGTATTCTCTCTTGAAAACCATCTCTTGGGAAAAAGGAGTAAAAAGAGGGAGACGAAGACTAAATAAACACAAAAAGAGTTAATGTGAAACTAATCAAACCCCACTTTCTTCCCCGCACCAGAATTTTTTTTTATTTCAGTGCTGAATTCATTTTCAAAGACATGCTGATCCTTTTGAGGGGAATTCCACATCTTACAGCTGTGCAATCTGCCCTGCAGTGTATGCCTTACTCTCCCACCTGCTCACTGCAAAACACCCTGAACTTCCCAGAGCTGAGGCTGAGCCAGAAGAGTTGTGCTTTAGACGTGTCACTGACTTCCAACAATGACTATATATTACCGAATGCTCCTGCATTATATTTTAAAGTAAAAGTGGTAAAATTCAAAACTGCATGAGGCTAGCAGAGCTCTTGTTACCTTGCAGTGTTATGTTGTATTATGTATGGTCATCTGTTAATAATGCATGGTTTTATACAGCAGTTAAAAAGCAATTTCATTAAACACTTTCATTTTAAGAATAATTTTTAAGAATACAGCTTCTGAAAAAAGGCTAAGTTCTTGTTCCACATTCAAAATCTAACCCACATTCTGAGAATAAAGGAACAGTCATAATTTAAACACATATGACAATTCATGCTTTGAAACATCATGTTAGTCTAGCCTGAACTACCTCCGTTTTGATATTTTTGCCTGCTTTTTATTCTCCTTTATTCATGTTGACTCAAAAGTATATACTAAAATTTTAATTTTATCTCTTGCTGTGCATTTTGGTGCCAACAATGAGTTGAACTCTACCTGTTTAAAAGCTCATTTACTGGGTAAAGTGACATCACTTTCTTCTCATAAGGGCTAACCTTATTTTATTACCATGGAAGATTAAAAGACATGACCTTTAGCATTGAAAAATATTGTGGCAACTCCTACGACTTCTAACTTGAATACTATAAAGTATGCTCGCTTTGTAGCAAGCAGAGCACTAAAACACGTACTATATCTGGCAGAGATACTTATTTTCAGCTTTCATCTCACGCATGCATTAACTAGTGAATTGACTATATTGTTGGTAGAACAATGGGTCGAGCCCAGACCTGGTGGAACCTATCTGATGGGCAGGTGTATCAATGGGAAAGCACGCATTCATTCTAACAAAAACACGGAGCTGAAGTCAGAGGCACGCTATCCCCTCTGCCTTGTTTGTGGAATGAAACCATTCCCTCCGTGACAAGTACTAGTGCACAACCAGCTCCAGGGGGACAAGCATTGTCACTGAGGAGGGAAGCAGGCTCAGCAGCCTGCCAAAAAGAGGCGAGCAAGATTGCTTGCATGCAATGCAATCACCCACGTGCTCAGACAAAAAAACATGGCAAGTGGAAAGAAATACAAGGTCTACCTCAGCCTGAAAAACGCTGAACTGCCTTTTTCTTTTTTTTTAGTGTGTGTGCTGGTGTTTTGTTTTGAACAGAAATCACAGTCATTTCCAGGTCCAGCCAATCTCTATAATGAGAGCAAGCAGCATGGTCACCCTACATAGTTTAGTTGGAAATGCTGTGATATTTGATGTCTCCTTCTCACTCTTCCTCCTTAAAGCCCCTTATTTATGAGACATACACTTCTTCACTGTAGAACAACTACAACAACTTTCTTACCCATGTGGCCATAGAAGTGACCTCAAAAACAGTTCCTGGGGTGACAGTAGTGACCTGACAGCAGTGAGGTTCCCGCTGTGGATGCTCACACCACAGCCCTCCAGACCAGAGACTCTCCCACTGAACATCCTCTTAAAATTCTGTGAAACAATGCCATCTGATAAAATGAAAGATGAAAGCAGAATGCCAATAGAACAGTTCACCAGGCAATACATTCTGATAACTGCCAGCTGCACAGCAAGGCATGCCCACATCTAATATCAGCCACTATTACCAGGGAGTTCTGAGTAATCCACAGCAGAGATCACAGAAGTTAAAGCAAGCCCAACCATTCTACTGCAAACACATGGAGAAGTACGGCTGATTTTTCTGCAGGACAGTTGGTTTACTTAGGAGAATCTTTAATTACTCTATAAGTATTTTTTATTTTTTTTTAAAACAACCTTTTCACCTCTTCCTCCCCCATTTGGACAGAAGAGGAACAAGATAATAAGGCAGGGCTAAAAGAGAAAAGACTCTTTGAATTTCTGATCCAGACTGCATTTTCAAGGCCAGCCTACCAGAAAAAGCATGTTTGCATATCAGCTTTGAAGGTGTAATAGACTGGAGCACAGAAAACATGGTTCTGCCTTATGGTCACAACCCCTTTCCAACGTATTTTTACAGTTTCCTAAAAGACAATGTACAATCTGTGAATCTATATGCAGACTGCTGAAGAAGACAGCATGACTGAGCATTAGAAAATGTGGTTTAAAACACACATTTCAATTCATTTTAGAAGTGATTACTTTTAAAGAGAGAGACTATGAAAAGTTTCTTCGTAAAATGAGATTTTAGTTTTCTCTCAGATGATTCTAAATTCTTTAGTTTTACATCTCTATCATGTACATCATGATGACTGCACTCAAAACCCCTTTCACATGTCTTTGAAATTCTGGCTCCCACATGTCTAGATTAATATTTCTTTATCTCCCCCCCCCAAAAAAAATTTAGTATGTACTTGCTAAACAGCTCTCTTAAATACAGTTTCTTTGGACTACAAAGTCATTCCAGAATAATGTAGGGTAGGATTTTTCAGGTCACTGTTTTTCCTCTTTTCTAAATTCCAGGATCTCACAGTGGCCTACCAACAACAGGCACTGGCAATAATCTTTCCTTGTGGCTGAAGATCCAGTGAGAAATGCTGGCCACAGAGAAACACTTACAGGACACACCTGGACCAAATTCCATGGCTCATTAAACCCTGTGATAGTTCAATACTTTGTAGTGGTAAGGCACAAAACACTCACAAATATCAAAATACATGAATTCATTAAATATTTACAGGACTTTTTAAGATGGTAGAAAATTCAGAAAAAGTCCTCTTATTTTACATACTTTCAGTCAAGATAAATTAGCTCACCTGAGTAAGCATTCTTGTAAAATTGGAATGAGTCCCCTTTCAAAGGCAACAATACTCCCCTTAGTTTTGCTTCCAAAGCAATGGTGCCAATTAATTATTTTTTTAAAGGAATTGCATATTCTGTAGCAGTTTTTCAATCAAGAATACATGTTCCCATGCATATTTACCCTCTCAGTTAGAAATACATACATTTTCACTAGTTAAAACATGATTTGCTTCAATTTCCAGCAGTTAGATCCTTTACCAAATGGAAGAGTCTATTTCCAAACTTTGTACTGCATTAGGTCTTGGCAGACAGTGACCAGGATAATTCATATTATTTGCCTTTTGGTAAATTATGAAGTGAGTTTCAGAGTTTCTACACACCCTATAGGAGTTTTTCTCCTTGAGCAATCTCATCTTTTCCCTGAATTGTCTCCAACTTATCACCAATTTCTTTGAATTGTTGATGGCAGAATGTGACACTGCAGAGAATTCCCAATTAGATTTGCTGTGACATTCTCTGTTTATATTTTACCTTTCCTTGCTCATATCTCCAACTATGGTTAACACCTTAGAGAATGTCATGAAGTCAGTGCTACACTTCTCTCCGACTGAAAATTTCCACCATACTCTAAACTCGTCGCTTCTCAGGCAGTCTCCCATTCTGCTATCAGAGCTTTAGTATTTTTACCTTCATGATCCACCCTATCCTGATTGTATAAACATTCAAATAATTACATTTCTTTTACACCTTACTGATTCGTGCAGAAAGGTCTATGTCACCGGCCTTTTCATAATTCTTTGTTTTTCCCCAATCCTGTGTCACTTGCAATGGTAATCAGTGAGGATCTGCTGTGCTCCTTTGAGTCATCACTAATTATCTAATCTAGTGTGGGGCAGAAAGGAAACAGAGTCAGCAACTGAATTTTAACACACACACACACAAAAATTAAAATGTCACAGAAGATGTCACGTAAGTACAAGTACACATGCTGAATATTCATTATTGTACCTTGGTAGAATAGTAGCACTGATGTGAGAAATGTGAAAATGAAGGTCTGGAGTTCTAATTTATAGCCTTTTTATTAACAACTCACACTTTTTTTCCTGGTCCTCTTTGCACGGGAAGATATTTTACATGCACACTAAATTAATTAGACATGTAAAAGACATTTCACGCCGGCCAACTCAACTGCCTTGGGCAGTATTCCACCACATTTCCAGACAATTAACAGCTGTAACATCTGGAAATCTCAGACAAACATCCACCAACCATACAAAAACTGACTCTACATCCACCAACCATACAAAAACTGACTCTACATCACACAAGCCTTTGCTGCATCCCAGGAGTTCAGAGGCACAGACATCACAGGATGCAGGCATGCACAGGATACACTGGAAGAGCTGCACGAGCGTGGACCACCTACATGTGCATGTCCACATGTTCAATATAGAGATGTCAGATTTGTTGTTCTGAGGAGGACTGGAAATTATGATATGGTGACCATCTCATTGCTGAGCTTTCCGTCAGCTCAGCATGGAAGCACCATTCAGCTCTGTATCGTCCTATCCTATAGGATAGGAAGCAATGCACTGGCAACACTCACCACAGGAGCAGGAGAAGTACTGACCCTTTTGTTTTGGTGTCAAAGATCAAGTCTAAGGGACTCAAAATCAAAATCTGGATTTGTTCCTGCCCTTTCTCCCATGGGCCTAGAGGCCTTGTATCCTCTAAGACATCAGGAACTAAGTAAATACAGTTTGTATCCAGCTACCTTAACCACTGATAGGGTAAGTCTGAGTGATGATACAAAAATCCCAATATTTTCTCAGGTATTTTCAGAATCCTGGCAGAGGTTTTTGAATCCTGTTGTCCCAGAGCTGGGACCCCAAAAATTCTTGTGCACACCACCTCACCTAAGCCCTGCACACCCAAAACGTTGTTGCATGACGGTGTCTTTCTCAGTCAATAGCAAGTGAATAATAAGAGTCTCCACAGCATAGAGCCTACAGAGCTGGCTACTGACTTTCGTGCTACAGCACTGCCTGACCCCTGTGCCTTTGTCTCCAGATTGCTCCTGATACTGTATCACCGCATAAGAACAATGTCCGAGTCCTCAGCAACTTGCTGTCTCAGAAGGAACAGCATTCCTACAACTGATCAATCTGCCAAAAAAAAAAAAGCCAAAAGTCACATCTCTGACTAAAAAGGCTTTCTACTTCAAGGCTTGTTCCACAATTCAGTTTAGCTGACAAATGCAGAGACGAGGATTTCTCAACTGTGCAGTTTCCAGTAAGGGGTGACCCACCCATATATTTAGGAGAACTGGGAAAAGAGAAGAAAACCCCTGAAAAGTATACAACTTAGAGGGTACCATCAGGACATAGCTCTGGGAAAAAGTTACCACCCGCCTACAAGAGAGTCGGCATCACACAGAATCAGTTCCCAACATTCCGAGAATCAGTGTGCAGGGGCTGAACATGGCTGGTGACATACAGAAAAGGTATAGGTCCTTTGTCCTTACAGCCCCACAGAAAAAAATGTATATCCGAAATGGTACATAATTAAATGGGGAGAAAGGAGAGTCTTTGATGCCAAAGTTGTGGTGCATTTACACACACCACAGAATACGAGGCAGTTGAGTGGTGTCAGAGAAGACACAAAGGCTGCATGAGATGTCGTAAATGTAAAGGGAAAACCTTACAGGCATGTGCAGAGTTCTGTCCATGTCCAGACCCAAACATCCACCACTCTGTTTATTCAATTACCATTTCATTTAGCTGAGCAGTGCTTAACTGAAATTCTTCAAGGTTAGGGCCCCAGGAAGAGTCGCTTTTCTCTGTCAATTCTTTGATTGACTTTACCTCAATCTCTCCAAATACCCTGGATGCCCCCAAACCATTTGGGATAAGCAAACTTGTGCTGAATTTTCTGTCTGTCTCATTCATTCACTACTTAAGCAGTGAAAAAAAACCCCAACCTTTGCTTGTTCAGCTAGCTTAATATTGAGGGTAGGCAGTGATGTCCTTCTTCCATGAATATGCTAAAATTAATCCAATTTGCATGGGAACATACAGGCAGCAAATATTTATTCATGATTGGGAGGGAGCTGATCCAAGTATGTATACTGAAGGTAGACATTAAAAAAAAAAGCATAAACATTGATCAACTTAGCTTTCCTACAATTAGCTACCAGGTATAATTAATTTGTGCTTGCAGTCATATTAAATCACTAACAAGCATAACATGTTTGAAAGAAAGAAATAATTCAAGTAAAATGCAATTAGAGAGATCCAGTTATTTCAGTCTGGGCAAAGTGACCTGCACTCCATAGCCTGATAGTTAATGAAACTGACTTTAAACGAATTCCTTTTTCTCCCCATGAATATTATCTTTGTCTTTTCCTAAACTTCATACCAAAGCTGCAAAATTTAATTAAATATGCTACACAGTCTGGAGGAGTAAAAAGTAAGAGATATGTCAGCAACAGAAATGGCAGCCTTCTTGTAAGCAGTTTGCCAACAAAGGGAGTCATATGCAGGGTTATTGTTAAACTGAAGCAGAAGGGAATAAAAACCACATAGGCTTGTATTTTTACATACTTTATTTGAGTATTGTGAAAGGTTGTTTTCCTTAGCTGAAACCATTCCATTGCAGGGGAAGGTAAAATTTCCAGACTGTATTTTTTTACTAGAAGACAGATGGATCTTTACTTCTAAAAGAAATCTCTGGTTTGTTATTTTGCTTTTTTTTAAAAAGACTCCTGGCCATGGGCTTAAGATCGTGTTTGATCAAAAACATCTCAAGAGGATCAGTCAAAGTCAGCATCTCACTGTCTTGGTGCTTTTCTGCTCAAGGCTTCTAGTAAGAGAAGTGCCATGACCAGGGAGCACAGGAGCATTGCTGTGAACGTCTATGCTACTTTCACAGCAACTCTGAGCACTTGTGCACAGACAATTCAAAAGCATTTTAGCAGTGACGGAAGACCTGGACAAACACATGCATCATTAAGTAGCCCTTCTTTAGTTTTTGGTGATTCTCTGCTGGAGATTTAGAGCCTTTCCATCAGAGCCTTGAAAGTGGACTGTATGATTGTTCCTCGTCTGCAGCTCAAGCAATGTTCTTTAACGGACAGGAAAGTTGGTCTGAGCTAAGCTCAGAAATGTGTCACCAAAGTGGAGGGAGAAGCATTTATCTGATCTGATAAGGCCTCATTTCCACTGACCACAACATCAGATTTAGGCAGCCTACAAGCACACAAATCATGGTGCGTGAGTAGGAACAAAGATAAAAAACGAGAGCTTAATAAAAAAAAGAAAAATAATCTCACTACCTTCTGTGCTCATCTGGTACCCTGTTACCAAAATATTTAAGCACCTAACTAGTTTCTGCATCTATCATCTTGTGGACAAAATACACAGCATTATTCATTCTGTCTGTGCAAAGGTAGAAGGAGGAGAGGATGAGAGGTTTTCAGCATGGCTGCGCTCCTGAATCAGCAAATGACTAAGATATTTGTAATTTGGTTCTGAGAAAGAATAAAACTTTTTTTAAAAAAAGAGAATTCCTGGAACAGGTGCAGTTAAAAAACACAAATACTTTTCTTATTATTTCTGCCCTGTTTTAGCAGAGCAGAACCTTATACATAGTTCATAGATAAGTGAGACTCATGTAATGGAGAGGGGATGCCTTTTGCAATCTCAGAAAAAAACTGCTTCAGAACCAAGCAAGGCAGAGATGGCTGCAGAAACACACGTGGAAGGCAGGCAAAACTAGACTCTACTCAGGCACCTCTGCTTCCTGCCATACACCCTAGTCCTGAAATGAGCAATTGTGTTCCATTTTTCAAACCCATTCAAGTGACTCTGAACAGAGACTGGGGAAAGAAGCACAAAATAAAACCTCCTTCCACCTACAGGAGCAACAGCATAAAGAGTGGAGGTAGAAGATTTTCTCAGGTTCTGCCAGGACTTTCTCTCTAGCTGCTAGCCAGGGATTTACCCTAGTCCTCACATGAGCTTCACTCTCTCCATTAGTCTACATCAGCCCCACTTCATCTGCTTCACCAGCAGCCTTTTGCTCCTCCTTTTAAGGCTTCCTTCCATGCACACAACCTCTTCCTAGCCAAATCCACCAACAAAAATACCTTTATTAGATTACATTAATTTAATAGAGATCTAAGC
This sequence comes from Rhagologus leucostigma, assembly GCA_013397725.1. Taxonomy (NCBI): domain Eukaryota; kingdom Metazoa; phylum Chordata; class Aves; order Passeriformes; genus Rhagologus; species Rhagologus leucostigma. The sequence goes on along the minus strand of VZTD01002165.1, from coordinate 69,662 downwards.
AAAGTTATCTGTCCAAACCCAATTTATTTGTTCAAGAACAGGCATTCATCTGCTCCATCAGGTCCAGCTTTTTTTCACTTGGGTTGCAGATACTATTGAACTGCCTTTCCTAAGCATCAGTTCAGCAGTCAGGAATGGTAAAAAAAACCCACAAAAACCAGCCAAACAAATAGAATATTGGAATTTTCTGTAGTTCCTACCTAAGAACACCACTGTGTCATTACATATATCATGCGTAAATTGAAGGTTTTCTCACACTTTGCATGCCCTGGGTTGTGCTATCCCCTCAGTGCAAAAACAGTAGGTTTCACAGCTCAGGCAAAGGTAACAATGATAAGCCCAAGTGAGGAATTAGGGGGATGTTTACCTTGGTGTCAGTGGGAAGGAAGTTGGATCTTCAGAGCCTCTGTAACATTTTTCTGAATTTGCTTGCCTTTGACCCAAAGCATGAACATGGCAGGTACTAGCAACAAGTCAAACATCACAAGTTTACTGTGTCTTTGAAAGCCTTCAGTAGGCATTTCCCCAGCTGTCCCCAAAGCCACAGAGATGTACACAATGCACTCAGCCTGAGCACACAAGCAGCCTGCAGGAGAAAGTCAGAAGGTCTTGACACCCCACCTGACCTGTGATTTCACTTGTGAGTCGAGTGGTGAGAAGTCCTTGAGCAGCAGTGAGGTTCAGCCTTTGTTTTCTTTAACAAGACTGAACAAAATAAACTGTGTTGAGAGGCAAGTTCAATAAATGCATTACAGAGGTTTTGGGCATTTGCTTGGTTACACAGTTGCCCTCAGTGGGCGTTTTGCCAGAGCTCCTGCTTTTACATAAATGGGCATTTAAGCCTTTCAGGTAAGAGAGAGGGTCCACAGGAGGAAGCCACAAGGTCATTTACAAGGTAATGGTCACTTTTTTCCTGTTTTCAAAAGAATATAATTATACAGTTTTATCTTGTTAATATTAGCTTTGGAATAAGTATCTAATACTAGTTTCGTGCTACATAGTACTGTTCTCAAACCTACACTGTATTTTATATACATATATATGTGTATATATATAGACACATACACACACAGGGACATGATTTTGCTGCCAAATCATCTCCAGGATTCCCACTAGAGAAAAAGCATTTTAGCCACCGTTGTATGCAATTGACAGGACAGCTGAGCAGGCTGAGACTTGTCAGCCTGGAGAAGAGACAACCAGCTAACGTATGACAGAGGTCAACAAATTAAAGAGCATCTTCGAAAAAAATGGATAAAAATTGACTGTATGCTGTGTCTTCCAGCTCAAAAACTCAGGGGTACAACATGAAATGTGCAAGAAAAAGGCTCAGGAAAAATAAAAGACAGCAGTTCTGTCTGCTACAGAACTGCTTGCAAAAGGATAATACGGATGGAAAAAGTTTGCACAGGCTGACGGGGAACCTGTACCAGAAACTCAAAGAAACCAATATTTTAGGGCTATCAAACAGTAAAAAACCACCCACCAGGTTTATGAAACGTTGGGAATTGGGAGTGTACTTGGAGGAAGTATATTTCTTTCCTTACTTTTATTCTTCCCTGTGCACCTTCTTGTAACCACCTGGATAGAGGGCTCAGTGAACCCTTAGACAGAGGCAGAACAGCTGTTCTTAAACTCTTGAATTTTCTGTACTTCACAGATAACCTATTTTGGGTTTCTGTTCATGTAGTGCCCTAACATCTAAGTTACAAGGCAATCAGCAGATGAGCAGAAATTCTAAGTCAGACCTCTAGAGCCTAGAACTAATATTTTAACCACATCAGAACTTTCCTCTGTGATAGATAGCAAACTGCTATTCCAAGTCCTTTTCTGGAGGAAAAAGTATCCTGAGATGTGGCTCTCAGATCCAACAGTTCACAGATTTACAGTACATTAACTATGGTCATGGGAAAACGTTGGTTTTTTCTTCTATAAAGAGGGTCTTGTGTAATATGTAAATGCCACAAGGGATTAGCACAAGAAATTATTTTTGCAGCGTGTGAAAGTGTGCTGTGCCAATTCTCAGAAGGTCCAGCTCCAGCCAAGCCTCATGACAGACCCGGAGGCAAGTGTACAGCCCTCAATACTAGTGCCCATTAGAGATGGGCAGAACCAGCTGAGAAGTCAGAAACACAAGCAAAAATAGTGATTTACAGTGGTTTCATTGCCCAACCTATCCGAACTAGCCCTGACAGAAAACAGTTCAAGCAGAAAATCCCCGCTCTTTTTTTTGTAACATAATATTTTACAGATATTCCATCCTTATAGGAAAGTCCTACAAAGTAAAAATGAAATGAAAGCTCATGAACTTCAAAAAAAATGGACTCAGTATTTTCCTGATCATGTTACATAAGCTTCTATATGAAGACAGACTACGTGAAATCATGGAGGCTTTCTGAGACTGAGTGTAATGAGATAATTTTACCATGTTTGTCAAAATAAAAACCAATAATTTTTTTTAATTATAGGCTTACATGAGGCACCCATTGTGGAAAAAATACTCTTAATGTCTTTTGACGAGTTAGTTCTGTTTGTTGTGGAAAGAACCATCTAAAACATGGTGATGTAAAGACCATGAGGTCTTTGCAAATACATTTTTGAGCTTGGTATGTGTTCTGCACTCTATATAAGAAAGTAATATAAAGGGTCTAGAAGATGCATACAGGTCGGGAATGAGATTATTATTATCTATGCACAAACCTTCCAGGTAAACTAAGTATATTTTCAAGGTTTGGATTCTTTCTTGTCAAAATATGGAAAGAGGTGGGTTAGAATAGACTGAGAAATTATCAGGATCATCCTTTTTATTTGCTAGAACAAAGCCTTTTAAAGACTGGCTTATCGGAGTCCCAGTAATTCTCAAAACAATGATGTAGTAATTCTCCAAATTTAATCACCTGCTGTCTGTTCATATTTATAAATTGGCTATTTGGGCTGTAAAATGGTGTCCTACAGATCAGACATACCTCAGATGAAAAAAGTCCTAACCAGAATAGTGAGCTCTTTTGCACGTCTGAAGTTACCAATTCATGCTTAAGGCTCCAAATAATTATGAAAGAGACTGGAAAGTCCAGCAGACCACAAATGGCACAAAAGAAGCTTGCAGGATTAGACATGGTTTAAGTAATATTGTTGAAAACATACAGTAGAGTTTAAATAAAAAGCAAACTGTAATGAGCATAAAAACTTGAACAGGAAGCAGACTGAAAAACAACTACAACCGAGGAGGGAAATGAACAAGTCTATTTGATCTTTCCAGCTGACTTAAATATGAACACTTAAAAAAATATAAAGTAGTGACAACTAATTTGTGATGCAAAATTATTCCTGGCTTAATTAAATTAAAATAAATTAATGTAATTAATTATCTAGGTTGGGAGATGTGTCTACCCAGACAGAATTACTCTCTCAGACCCATTGAGGGGAAGCAGGTGGATCAGAATGACCTAAATTTCATTCAGTGTTGGAAATTGAGGGTTAGATTTTCAAAGCTTTCCAAAAGGTTTCAACTACATACCACATTCCTGGCTTCATGACTACACCCTCTGGACCATTGCAGTAACTTTTCTTATACCCTCACTATTTTTTCCTACTGCAACACAACAGGTAAATACAACAATGAAATTTTATTTGGATTGTCTCCTTTTCTTGTAAACATAAACTACTTTTTACAGAATAAGAAATTACAGAAATTACTCTTATGTTACTGCCCACCATACCATTCTGATTCTATCTTCAGCATCCTTTTGAAAGTTCATGAAATGGGAGCAGGACAGCTTTCATTCCTCCTGCGTATATTCCTTACCCTGTATTAAAAATTCTGATACCATGCTGCTGTTCTGGTTATGGAAGAATAGCATTTCTGATATATTAAACAAAGACAGCAGACTTTCCAAGACCTTTTTTTTTACATAATCTCCTAGCCTGCCAAGTGGCCCAGCACATGGTGTGTACAGATGCACTAAAAGACAGACAACTTTCATACCATAAATTCCTTTGCTACTCTTCTGCTGTGAATGACAAAAAGACTTTCTGCTCATTTCAGTGGCAATAATTCCAGCCTTATCAAAGATTGCCAAGTCTAGTTATCCAGGCATAACAGTAGTTTGTATTTTAGAATAACTTTTCTGGCTCTTTTCCTCATTTTACTTCTGTACTCCCCCCACTGCCTTTTTTTTTAGAAGCAATTTGCTTTCTACCATTTGCTTTCTCAGCCAGGCTGTTATCAGCACTAGTCACTAACAGAGGACAGCTGGTAAGGGAGAGGAAAAAAGTCAGATCTTTAAGAACATAACCATGGATTTAAACATATGAGCCTGCACTGTAAATTGTTTTGTTATGCAATTTGTATCAAACTCACTCCATAAGTCAGGAGCATACCCTGCAGCATGTAAAGTTCACAGAAACAGTGAAGTTAGACCAAAAAGCACACGTTTGAACAGATAAAGCAAACTAGGAGACCATTTGTTGCAGAGTGGCCTTTGTAATTCTGAGAACTGGTCCCATATTCTGAAGCGGATAAAGTTGTTTGTAGAAAAAAAAGATGAGACTCACAGCTGGAGGAAACACAGGTGTCAAAGTCTGTTTTTACTGCTTTTGTTGTGGCTCCAAACAGGCAGCCATACTTGATATGCAAGAAAGAAAAAAAAAAGAGATAATTGAGCAAGTTCAGCCCAGGACTAAATGTGTGCAGCAGCCAGGTGGGTCATATTTTCCTCTAGCTTATCTTTTCCATAATTAAGTCCTTCCTGGTGAAGATAACCAGATAGCTCAGTTCAAGGCAAAGACCTGGACTGCTGGTTTCAACCCATCTTTAGCAGCAGCTTCAGAATTGACTTTAGAAGGAATTGCACTTGCACCAGAGCTGCATTTGGCTCACTGCAAGGAAACACTTTTAACCTCTTCTGCTGATTAAGCTTCCTGGATAATACCCTGTTGGTTTCCTCTAACCTATTCAGCAGCAAAGTTTCAAACTGAAGACAGTAGTCTGCAGGGGAGCTGGAACTTGCTGGAATCACTGCCTAAAACTCAGCTTGTCCCACTTACAAACTATTTGATACCATTACTGATTTTTCCCTTTGGTTCAAACCTGAACTGAGTAGCAGACCTTGACAGCTGCCTCTGCTCTTCCCTATTAAAAAGCTCAGACATGACATTGGTTTTAGAGGAGAAAGTGGCAGGGAATCAGACTCTGCACTGGCATTCCAATGGTTTAATTGAAGATGAACACTTTGTTCAACTCTTGCCCCTTTCCCTGGGGTGGCCAGCACTGCTTCAAACGCCTGCTGACTTAAACGGAGACAGCTGCAGGACACAGACTCATGTATCACAAGCTGCTTGCAACAGGAGATAGCTGAAGGGCAGAACTTCAAAGCTGTTTGCTGCAACCATCCGGACTGCACAGGGCTGCTGCCGCTGCCACTGCCAGCTGGTAGCTCCAAGCTCGAACGTGGGGACGTGGCCTTGCAAGCAACTTAACATTTGCCATATCTTGGAGGTGCTGTATATCCATCACAGAGAGGCCGGAAGGCAGCAGCGAGGAGAGTGCATCAACATTTTTTTCAGGCTAGTCAGGCTTCTTCAAGAGCTGATAGCAGTACATCAATGTGTGGTGCTTCCTCCCCTTTCAAGGAAAGGGCTGCATTTAAAGTGAGGAAGAATTGAGACGATTTTAGCTTGCTTCCTCCAGCACACCAGCTTCAAACATTACTTTAAAATTTGTGTGGAATGAAAAAAAACAATTCAAAAAATATTTCTTGGTACTTGAAGAGCATCTCGAAATTTTTCCGCGGGAAATTATCCACACCCTGATCAACATCAAGAGACTCAGGCCATATTAGCTGGGAAAGACTTCGTGGCCCGTAACACTAATTTGAATGCATGGTTTTTCTCGGCCTCATGCAGGAGAACCTAGTATAGAAGACAATTCAGTGAATTCAGCTGAGACGGTCTTTCAACACATGGACGTATGAGCATAACTTAGTCCTTATTTCTGCTGCCAGTATCTGACACAGCATTGGCTGAGCCACTCTGTGGCTACAGTTTTGAATCAGTGGGTCAGTTTCAGACATGCCAAAACTTGGACCCGTGTGCTAATAACTTCAGAAAGCAATAGAGCCAGTGACACTAATCCACCATTTCAACCGAGCTCTACCAAATGCTTGAATGAAGAAAAAGAGGAAAAAACTAAGCAAACCTGGTGCCTTTTTCTCACCCTTTTCACATTAGAACAGACTCACTAACTTAAACTAGATCTAAGAGGGTCTCCAGCAACCAGAAAGTGCAAGGCACTGTAGATTACTGGTTGTGTGGTGCCAGAAAAGGATAGTAGACTGACAGATCATGCTTAGAAGATGCCTTCATGGGGCTTGCCCAGATCACTTCATGGATTTCAGTTGTTGCATGTAAGATTGAGGTCTCCTAATCCACATGCATTTTATGTTTCTAGGAGCTGACACCAAGCCTCTCTCTTGCTCCATGACCTTTCATGCTAGCTTCACCTGGCTAAAAGGGCCTTGAGAAAGGAGGCAATGGTGCTCTGTGGCTAGAAACAGCTGGGTGCTACCTCAAAGAAGATGGGTTGGAAGGGGCACATTCCCTGACTACAGCCTCGTGTTCAAATCACCACACCCCAAAACCAAGCCTGGGGAGACTAATGTTAAGCAGCCTTCATCCTCACTGCTTCACCCTCACAAAAGGACTACAGCAGGATGCAGAACTGCCACCACAAATGCATTTTAACTGGAGAGCCACAACCTTATGTTCTTATTTCCTTCCCAATCTCTCTTTCTGGGCTCACACCATTAACAATAACCCATTGTCCCAAATTAAGAGCAAATGAAAGGTATAACCACTAGAGCTGATGACCTAGTGTTGTTGGATGTTCTGCTTAATTTATTAACCTTCTTTCACTTCCCCTGCTGAAAGGAAAAGGCAAATTCACTCAACCACATTGGGCCTGTAGTGTTGTGGTTCAGATGAAAGAGGTTCTCAGGACTCTTCCGCAGATCCTTCACCTTGCAGACTATTTAGGCCCAATTTCTTCAGAAAATCTTCACACATCTATGTCAGAGGTACTATATAACAATGGACATGCACCATGTTTTTTGTGATATAAACAGGGACACTCTGGATGTGCACTCGTGTTGTAATTTCTGTCACACCACACTTCTGCCACTTCTTATCCATGCAACACACTGGGCAATTTTCTTTACTTATGATATTTAGACTCAGTGAAATACTTAGCAGGTGTAGCTGTCAACTTATTAATGGATTGTTTACAACAGATCTGCTGATAGAAAACAAAATCCTTCCATTATTTCTGTTTGATTAGGGAGACTTTATTCAGGTAGGAAAGGACTATCATTGAAGCACAGACACGAAGAGTTCCAGTTACAAAATCAGCGTAAGTGATTTTGCTGACTGATACATTACTAGTGGAGCCTGAAGAACACGGATCTGCTGCCCAGTACAAGGCACACCCGACTTAATTCATCTGTTGCAGGGTGAAATTTTGGCTCCAGTTAAATCCAAAAAATGCTATTGATTTAGACAACAGCTGTCCCACTAGCCTTGTGTTAACTCTTCAGGGACTGTAGTGTGAAAAATCTCTTAAAATGTCGAAAGCACCACACACCTCAAGCCACCGAAGGGCACTACTCAACATTAAGAGAGAGAAAGCCATGAAAAGATTTCTCAGGACAAGGCAAGTTATTGGGGAGGAAAAGATCACTGTGCTGCTTCTTTTGCCTTTTCTGAGAAGTTTCCTACTGTCAGCTGCCTGCAAATTCCACAAGGCTGCAAACAAGCTGATAACTGCACCTCTACCACAACACTTGAGGGAAGACCCTACTCAAAACCTTACTACGAGATGAAGGAAATCCATCTACCAGTATTGATCACCAGTACACTAGCACGTTCTGATTCTCAGTGTGAACAGCATAAATTTGAAGGCACATCAAAAATTCTAATAAGTGCTTACTTCCAGTTCACTAACCATGCAATGGGGAATAGTAAAAGAATGACTTCTCTAACTGCAAATATGTCTCTGTCTCTTAAATTTCGCTTTCATTCAGCTGATGAGGCTGGTGAAGAATCCTTTTGGTGCCAGAAATGAGGTACTATGATGCTGGAAAATTTTTCTTTTTTTAAGAAGTGAGCATTAGAGACCCAAATNGATCATGATTCTAAGGCAACTTATAATTTGAAACAATTGGGGTTGGTCATACTGCAACCTGCTGTAAGTGTGGACCATTCTGTATTCAGTCCTCAGGCAGCTGTATCAGTAGGGAGGCATGGTACAGCTTTTATTTATTCTAATCTGCTTTGTTGTTCTCTGTAGCACAGAGATCATTAAGAAGTTTTTCAGATACAGAAAAACATAACCCAAATTTTTAATGACCTCTATCTCAGTTCCTCCCTGCATATGCAATTAAATTATTTTTAAGTTGCATGTTTGCTGGGCCTTCCTTTATTCTGGTCAGTCAAGAACACCTAAGAGCTACTAATAAAAGGCGACTACTTCTCTAAATATTCTGGCACCTGGGGAGAAGGCATACTATGCATCCAACCTTCTTCTGTTCTTAACCTTTGGAATTTTTAAACACAATGGAACAGAGGTGGCATGTCCTCTAAAATCAGACTTTCCTCTTTGAATTTGGATTCTAAATCAAGGCAGGAAGACCAGAAGCAACTACTCCTGGGATTTCCAAGCTGCACCTGGCTATATATCTCCTTCGGCATTCATTCCATGTGCACAAATGAAGAGGACAGAACATAAGACATAGGAGGCTCTTTCAGAGCAGAGGGGAATTTTGCAAGCGTTTGGGGGAATAAAAGTCACAAGCATTATAACTCTGTCAATAATGCGTTATACTTGAAAGGGTCTGGGTATATCTATCACTTAGCAAGTTACAGTCTCCCTTCTAGGGGAGTTTCCGAATATAAAACCCTTACCTGATTTGATGGACCAGTTCTTTCAAGCCAGTCAGCACCTGCTCTCCAACTTAATATGCTCTCAAACTGTTTTAAGTGAAGCCAAAGGATCAAAACTTAATTAGCAGTGAAATACTTCTTATACTGATCAGTTTGCACCAGATCTCCTGAGGGACATAGATTTGTCTCTATCTGGAATCCCCACCCTACCCTCAGCTGCTCGTTAGGAGGTTTGTGTTTTGTCATTTGGCAGACACTCACCTGCCGCACTGCTGCGACGGAAGAGTGCTTTTGGCAGCAGAGGCTGCGTGGCTCTGGGAGCAGAGGAGGCAAGTCATAGCAGCTTCACCTCTTATGAGCACTCTGGCTCTGCCAAGCCAAACAAGACAAGGTGACATGCTTTTCTTGCTGCTCCTCTGTAGAAAGACTCGTGAGTTATTTGTTGGTGCCATGAGAGGGGTTTTATTTCTTTTTCCTGCAAGGATAACAGTCATTCAGGTGTAACACTTCGATTAAAAGGCCTTCCTTCTCTGAAGCCACAGCAGTAAGAATCACACCTCTGCTTAGGAAAAAGGCTTTGCTTCCAGCAGAAGTGCAGAGGTGAAGCTGTTACAAGTGGGATTTTCACAGGTGGTGTCAGATGCTGGGTTCAGTCTCTCACGAAGCCTAAGCAAACACTTTAGCAACTCAGGCAATACAAAGGTATAATGAGTTGTTGTAAAGGAATGACACTGGCAAGAACTCAGGCCATAAGGGTCTTAACACCTCTGTTGAACAGAGCCTGTTACTACCAGAAAGAAGAAAAACTCCGTCACAGCCTAGAACAGCTGGGCCCCGATGGCTTCCTCACTTGCTGCAGCAGTGACTAGTTTTTTTGGTCACTTATGCAGCACAAAGCTAACCTTGTCATTCCCTTAATTTTCGCAAATCTCTGAACACATCTGTCTAAATATCCATGACCTAGAGGGGAAAAATAATATATTTAAAATACGAAATTGGTGCCAAATCTAACTCATCAATCTCTGCTGGGATTCCTGAAAGTCTTGGGAGGTGGGACCTCAAGCAGTTTATTTTGGCATCTTTCTCAGCTAGGGAATCTTTTGATTGCAGTCACTCTGGAAGGGACCTGTGCTTTGGAAGAAAGCAGGGTAAGCACTAACATGAGAGTAGAAGAAAGTCTTACAGTGCAAAAGCAGGGAAAAATTATAAAATTGATCTGACTCAGTGTTTTTCATTCAGGGAGGATAAGAAGGCAAGAAAAGGAATAAAATGGTTTGAAGTTGTGAGGAAGTCCTCTTCATCTAGATAATCCTTTTGACTGCACAGGATTGCTCTTGCCACAATTCAGATGTTTTGTCCCTCCTTCCCTTCAGACTTCAAGGGAAAGGAAACTGTAACAATTTATTGGTACTATCTCTGAGATACATCTCTGATTAGAAATGTTTCCATTGCTAATATCATGCTACTTGCACTGACTCTTCTCGCTGTGCCCCAAGATTCAGCCCCAAACACAAGAAACAAGGCAATTAAATACAAATGACCTCCTGTAAGTGGAAAGCTCATTTACCTTTTGTCTTCTATATTCATTTTATAGCCCCAATGTTTTCTCACACACTTTCTGATCTGACAAGAAGGCTAGGGTCTTACTGAAGTTCAGTTTTCCTTTCTTAAGCAAACAACCAAGCAGTCAAAGTAACTATTAATTATCTTTTTCAAGCTGCAGTTGTGACTAGGATGTCAAAAAAACAACTGGGCAAAGATTTTTTTCAGCTAAGTGTGGTTTCTTATCTTCCCACAACTATTTTTAACATCAGGCCAATATTTTTAGTTTTGTCCGGTGAAAATAAAAAAGAAAAAGAAAAAGTTGCTGCTAGGTTTGTAAGTCTTCCATGGTAGCTGCAGAGCTGTCACTCAGGCACTAGGCTGACCTGGGTACCATCTCTGCTTTGTCTGGCCAGTGTTTGAGCTAGAGTCTGCAGGTATTAACCCACCTGCCAGGCTGCCTGTCTGGGCTCACACAGCCACAGTCTCTCCTGCTCAATCTCTATATTTTACATAGAATAAAACCCTGTTCAGGGCCCAGTGAGCAAAACAACTTCATCACTAAAAAGTTAGGTGAGTCATGGTGGAAAAAAAAGAAAAGGTTTGCAGTTCCTGCTCCAGGAGACATTTACACACTTAAATTAAGTAGTTGGTGTAATGCAGCCAGGAGCACAGATCTTATTCCTCCCAGGTAAGTGCACTAAGCCCCACAATTATTCTCTCAGTGGCCTCCAAAATATTTCAAGTATTTTTCCAATAAAATGACAGCAATAAGAGTTAAGAACTTCTCTCTCCTCCACTTAAATAGTGCCCTTATATCAGAGTGATATCAATTCAAATGTGCTCAAGGTGAGGAAAAAATATAATCCTGGCCTCCCACATACAAATTAAGGACCTTAATCACCAAATTCTTGGATGAAGGGGATTGCATTTACTTTGTCATTTCCTCTCACTTAAAAGGGCCATTAAACAAAATGTTACATTTGGCATTATTTTGTCCTGAATAAGAAAAATCTAGTGACATCCTAATTGAAAAAAGAAATTATTCTGCAGAAGTAAAATTTCCGTTAAAAATTTCAGTTAACCTGCACTGAATTTCTTCTCTAGTTTTTCTCCATTCAATTGCCAACCCAACCGGAAATAGCAGTCATTCACGTAGGCAGAGACCAAACTTTTGTTAATCAATTAGATAACTTATCTGAAACCTTCTGTAAACAATCTGTTTGAAAAGCTAACACTTTTCTGTGTGGATTATCTATCCCTCCTTTCTTAGAGACTTCTGTTTGATCATGGGAATTGAAAAAAAAAAAAGGCAGTTCTTGATTGAATCTTGTCTTGTGCAGTCTCATCTTGTAAGGAATTTTGTTTAATTAATTGGCTATAAATATATATAAATACATATCTACATGTTGCTTTAAAAGAGACATCAGCTAGGAGCCCACCTGCTTTCCCTGTTTCCCATTGCTGGAATCAGACTCTCATTATCCTCCAGTCCTTGTATGGACTGCTTACACTTGTTTCACCAGGGAAATGGGTTAAAAACCTCTCCTGCCAGCCAACTCAACTTGTACCACTAACTATACCATGACCAGCAGGAAAGTTTCTCTTTTCAAGATACATAGGTTACATCTGTTCACATTTTTTCTCTCATCGTTAGCACTTTGATCATGGCTTCTCATCTGTTCACAGACCCTACCTAGGATCTGTCTCAATTATTCTCTGCTACTGACCCATCCAGCAAGACAGGGAAATCATCAAATCTTCTAGGCTGGAAAAGGCCTTTAAGATCAAGTTCCTCAGCTCCCAGTTCTAGAGTTACCCACTTGAATGGCATCTTGAGAAAGATCATTACTGATTCTCAATGAGGCCACAGGCTCTTACTGTAGATATTGACATTGTCCATCTCATTAGAAATTTTGGACATGAATACTGGAAGTTGCTAAAAACATTCCCAGTTATTAAATCAGGAAGGAATAAGGGCTGGGACTATCAGTACCAGTAGAAACATCTGGGGAAATTTGCCTTTTTATGCCTTGTTTTATGTTTCTTCCTCTCTACTTGAGGTAAAGAGAATCTGGAAAGTCTTGAAAAATTTGTGTTCTTTCCCAAAAACAAAGGAGGGTTTCGGAAAGAAGACTGGTATTTTTCTTGCTGTCCTTGAGTAGCCAAAACTAAACTGAGTTATTCAGCACTTAAAACAATTGGCATAGTTCACAACCACTAAAAAGAAAGAACTCAAGCTTGCTGAAAGTGGAACTTCCATTCAAAAATGCTTTTGTATTTTAAATGATGAAAAGAGAAAGAAGAAATGAAAAATTTTCCTATTCTTTCAGGTTGGTTGGAGTTCTAGGCAGGGACCTTACACCCCCAGGGGCAAGCTATTGGGAATCTGGGATGCCAGACTGGCAGGAGCAAGCCTTCCTCCCCATTTATCAGTGAACAAAATGGGTTCTTGAAAAACCCAGCCAGCCTGTCCTCACAGCAAAATGTTAAGTTTGAACATTTGGGCTGAATTGCTGAACCATCCTTTCTTCACAAATCCCCAGTTCCTTGTTTCTTCTGTACCTGGCTTCTCATGGCCAAACAAGGCATTACATGGGGCTGGTAGATGTAATTCTGCATGCTACCTGTGCCTTACAACACCACAGAACAGTGCAAATGTGGCTCAAGAGGATGCAAGGTAGCTCATGCAGAGTATTTTAGTGGCAGAAAAAAAATTAGAAATGTTATTGCATACCTAGTCAGTGAATTTCCTGGAAGGAATTGCCTTGTATTTGTCTAGAGACCTCAGTCAATAGCTGATTGAGGCTGTGCTTAACATGACAAGTAGCTGTGTGTGTGCAAGCAGATACAGACTTATTTGTGTGTAAACAGAGCTGCAGCCTCTGCCCTGAAGAGCCTACGTTCCTTTAGTGCTTTTAACATCCGTCATCACACCTATCATATAACTCTCCCTCTTAGCACCCTTCTGACCTCTGCAAACTCACAAGAGCTGGCCTGCTTCTTCATACCTGCTTGTTCCTCTAGGATTGTGGTACCAGGCATGCCATGGGGATGGCATGCCATGGACTTCAGAAGTGCAAAGACACTGGTGAGCTTCTGGGTTTATCAGAGAGACCTTTGAAATCCAAAGACGAATCTGCCAAGCCACCTTTTTCCAACCATAGCTTCCTGTGGCCTGTGGTTATTCACCATTTAGGCCCATTCAGCAGCAGAACTAAAATACAGACGCAGTAAATCCCACTGCCATCATCTCCACATACAACACACTTTATTATAACAGAATAAGGGGTTCTGCTCTGCTGGACCAAATCAAGTTGGTCAGTGTTAAGTACCACATTTTAGATTCAAATCCCTGCTAAACCCTCTGCTTATACTCGTGGTTAACATTATTTTTATATCTGTCTTCAGAAATGAAAGACAGCAGCAGCTCACACATAGCAGCAACAGCATCAGCAGCTTTTAAAGGCCAACTCCATAGATTAAGGGGTGATACACTGAGCACCGAAATCCCACCACCCCAGTGTCTACTGATTAGGTTGGGAGAAAAGCTGAGTGACAAACATGTTTCCAATCTGCCTAGCCCATGCAGCGAAATGGAGCAATCTGGCCTGAAAAGGGATTTAGACTTTTGTTGTGCACAAGGGGAGAAAAAGCTGATTTAAATCCATCAACAATGCCCTCCCTCTTGGTGATCTCAGAGATAAGGAACAGAGTCTGGACACAGTTCATATCCTACCTCTCACCAGGCCCCACACTTCCACTCAAAGACAAAAGCTGGCAGATGAGGGCAAACGATGCTGCCTTGCTATTGAGCCGCCTGCTCACATAAAAACATGTTGTACAATGCATGGAGCCTGCCCAGGGCATTTGATCTAGCAATTTTTAAAGGGAGAATGTAACCCCAAGCCTGTAGGAAGAGAAATATACAGCATTTTAGTTCATCGAGACCATTGCTATTAATATGTGTATAGCACCGATGTGTAAAAAGGATATTTACAGACACAAAGGTCTTGCTCTAGCCTGTTTACAGCCTAAACCAAGCAGGCATTTACATCAGAGAATAACAACATCCTATAGCTCATACAAGTGGGGTAGGCAAAGAAGAGACAACCCCAAAAAAATAAAGGAAAAGGAAATAAGGTTTCTAAAAGAGAGCTGTTAGATCCCCTTACAAGGAGAGCAGATCACATGGTTTCCTTTATCCTGCTTGTTTAATATATGCCATCCCTGTGCATTTCACTGTGACTGCCATAAGGAGTGAGCCATTACATTCTCTCTTTATCCCTTGTCATAAGGACTGAGAATGAGGTGATAACCCATTTTTCTGAAACCTTTCCAGACCCTTGGAAAAAAAAACCAAAAAAAATTTTGCCTTGTTTTATCTGAAAGAGATGAAAATATAAAAAACCCCAACAATTCTGGTTGCCTATAAGTAAATCGGCTCTTCGCACATCTTTAATTATACTAGTTTTTTAAAATAAAAGTGAAATGAAACAGCCATGCGGGAATGCACGTGTGGAAAGTCAATCTGTGCAAAAAGCAGAGTCTTGTTTTCATGTGACGAAAATGTGCCTGACAACAGTTGTGAAGAACACCAACAAAATGGTTGCTAAAAAACAGCAGCAGCAACAGCAGCAGCCATCACCTCCATCACTCTACGGATGGCCCTTGTGATAGGTATTAGTGCAGAGCTTCCTCCTTTATAATGATTAAAACAGACTTCAGCCAGCCCTTATTGCCACCATCTTTGGAGAGCAGTATTCAGATGCAGATTGCCTTAAATCCCATCAACCCATTCAGGCGTTTGTATGCGAGTGTGTCTGCCCCGAGTGTGTACGTGTGCGAGTGTTTAGATGCATTTATACACACACACGATTCTCCCTGTACACACACCTTCTCTCCACCCTCTCATTCAGAGGGAAAGAGCTAAAATTGTCAAAGATGAGAATGTGTATTTTCCAGGCTACTTTGTCAGATGTTCATGTGTGCATCTTATAAATATTTCATACCAAATATTTAACATTATTCCTTCCCCAATCGGATCAGCTTTGAAATGCTCCTCAAAGTGAATTCTCCCCTAACAATGGCTTGACGCAAAAGCCTTTTTTCTCTCCTAAGAAGAGAAGGCTGCACATGGTCTGCTACCATAGCAGCATGAATAGTTCTTATTTAATGGAAAATAAAAGATACTTTACATTAATTCAGTGGGGGATGGAAAGCTGGGCACATGCGTACCTTGTGCTTCAAACATGGAGGAGCATCATACCTTGACCTCCCCTCTCCTGGTCCCATGATTATTACCCAGCTTGCATTAGAACCATAATGGGAAGTGACAAGTTTATGTAAATGATCCACACAAGGATTTTGCTCTTGTAAAACAGAGCAGTTACTCTGGGCTTTCTAATTATTTCATGCCTTGTGGTTCTGTGATGGGGCAGAGATGACTATTACTTGAAAAGTATATTGTGATTGACAAGCCACTGTCCCCCTGGACCTCATTAAGGCCTGTGCTTTGCAAGAGCGGGTAAAAAAACCCTACCAGGCACACCGCACACACACACACGCATCCTCACTCCAGTGCCGGCTGTTCCTTCAGATCATTTGTTGGGATTTTTGCACTGATAGAGCAAAGCACAATCTGCATGTATCTCAAACAAGTACCACCTCCTGGCTACAAATTGACCAATTATCCTCTGCTTTCACACTTTCACTCTTAAATCTGTGAGATTAGCAGCAACGCACCTGTCCAACTTGCAGTGGTGTTTGGATCTCAACACACTGGATGAAAAAGTCAGTTGTTTCACAAGACACTATACAACAGAACAGGTAGGAGAGGGGTGGGACAGGGAACGAGGGCTACCCTAAAAGCTGCCACCCGTGCATTTCTGCTGCTCTGGTTTGTGCCAAGTGGCTTCTAGAAAAGCCATTCTGCTACCACTGCGTGACCTGTTTGCTTTTCTTTCTTAATTGATTTTTCTGGCCTTTAAACTTGCAAAGAAAAATGACAATTTCTTTGGCAAAAGTAGAGCCCCATCTTTCAAAACATACACTATGCTGCAACCATGGAAGGAGGAAGAATCCTATTCAGGCAGCTGCATTGTTTGCCACTGTAGAAGTGGGTTTGAATTCTGCTGCTGGTTTGGGACGTAACACAGTTTGGCATAAAATCAATTCATTGTTAACTCCATTGTGGTTGGATCTTATGGGCATGCAGCATAGCATACTTTTAGCTATGTTTGATTTGTGACTGAAATAAATCCTCTGGAGATACTTATGAAAGGCACTCGGCCCACTTCAATTCTTCCACTAGAAAACATTGGCACTTGGGTTACTTCAAGCAACCCCAATCTTCGCAAACAATTAACAAAACCAAAAGACCAATCAGCTTTTGAGGGTTTCGGTTTCAATTTGACCACTTTGGTCCTTAATTCAGAGTCTTTCCAGTAACCCACCTGACTATGTCTGCAAGTATTCAACAGCGGAAAATTATGTTTTTAATATTATGTTCCATAATAGCATTGCATTGAAATAACAGTTCCTGTAATCTGTAATACTTTGTTGTGCCTAATTTATCAATAGATTTCCCCAAAAAAATCTGAGCCACAGATGTTCAATAAACAAGACAAATCCTCAGGATCTAGCTTATCAAGCTTAGGCCAAAAACTGATGATCAATCAGCATAATGATAGAAATACAGGGAAAGAAGAATAAAAAGAACAGGAAAAAAAATGGCGGGGGAAAGACATAGAAGTGTTTCTGTGTCAGCTACATTTTGGAGCAGTGGAAAGTGAATACACGGGGGACTAAGGAGGGTGTTCAAATACACTCAGCACTGGTTTGATTTGCTGTTGCTGAGGGGGACTCTGTGTTATGAGTCTCACAAGCACAGACATAGGTTAGTGTAAGGATTGTTGGGCTCTGCCCTTTGAGTATGTGAAATTTGCAGGCAGCTCAAACGCGCTCTCAGGCTGAGGATGAATCTATGTCCAGGGACAAAGCTCAGCAATCGTAATTCCTGTGCCAGTCCAAAATGACACCTGTAGTGGGGCATCAGTCAGCGGGGAGGGCACAGGCCAGTATTGCCAAGTTTCTCTGACATGTGGTTTTACGCCATCCGTTCCTGTTTTGGCAGTGAGAGGTCACAATCACGATCATCCAGTGACCTTCATGCGCTGCTTCCTCTTCCTTGGGTCTCCAAGATACAAGGCTGGATGGCTCTCAGCCACTTGAGGAATTTGGTACGCGGTTCATAGGGAGAAGAAAGTTACTTCCTTTTTTTCAGTGCACTCACCTGGTGCATATCTCCGTTCAGTCAGACTTCTTGTGAGTGACAGCAGGAGTGTCATTTGGCATCTGACAGCAGGAAAATACAGTTTTACATGTAAGCTGAGCAAATACAAACTGAGGGACTCATTTTATGTAAAGCAAAATTGTCCACTAATCATTTAGCACCAGCACAGTACTTTTCCTACCTAGCAAATATTATCGCATCTTTGCTCAACCCATTCAAGTTAATACCCCAGCAATATCTCAGCTTTCTTCTTGAGTGTCTTTTGGAGGCAGCACCAGAGAACTATCTGTTTTTTTACTGAAGCATTTGTACAACAGCTGAGAATCTATTGCCTATGCATCCTCAATAGCAGAAAATATGCAGGATGCAGATATGCCTTGCGCTATGATTCCCATCCCCAATTGGATTGCAGGGCAATTCTTGTAAATACTTGTTCTGAGACCCAAACTCCTTGAAGGAAAACTCCTTGAAACTGAATCTTTGTTTCAGCAACTTGGACCATTCTGGCTCCAGGGCATAAGCAGACACTTTTTCAGTTTTGTTGAGAATCGTTTGTCACTTCTGTGACCATTAGCCTCTGACTATAGAGGTGTAGAAAGAGTGGTAAGTACCTTCAACAGAAGATATTTCTGTAGACAAGAGCACTGTGGTCACTTCTAGACACCACCAGAAATTTAACAGGTAGAAAACGAGCTGTACAACAATACAAAGAATCACAGAACCAACAGAACATGCAGAGCTGGAAGCGACCCACAAGGATCATTGACTCCAACTCCTGGCCCTGCACAGGATCATCCCCAAGAATCACACCATGTGACCGAGAGCACTGTCCAAATTCATCTTGAGCTCTTCAGGCTTGGTGCTGTGACCACTACCCTGGGGAGCCTGTTCCAGCGCCCAACCACCCTCTGGGTGCAGAACCTTTTCCTAATATCCAACCTAAACCTCCCCTGCCACAACTTCAGGCCATTCCCTCAGAAGAAAAAAACACAAACAAACAAACAAACCCTCAACTAAATTCACTGAATTACTTTGAAGAACAGGTGATTTACACTAAAAGGCCAAAATCTATCAATTATGTTCATGTTCATCTGGCCTTTATTTTAACACCCTGTTGCTCTATGAGGTTGCATTATCATTTTGAAGAAATGTTGTGATCACAAAGTCTGAGCTCTGGGAGCTCTTGATCATGAACACATAGCCTCAGCCACAGCCACTAAATGTGTGGAAAAGGGAACAAAGACACTAGCAGTTTATTCAGAAAACATCTTGGAGAGCTTGGTTGTAAAGAGACTCAAAGAGGCTGAAGCATTTGCTTCAGCTCTGGTGGTAATCAGGCCTATTACACTACACAGGAGCACTTTTGTCAGTGAAAGGCATGGCATAAGTGCCTACAGCCTAGAGTTTACTGAGTTTATATGATGATCTGTGGAAGAAGTTAAGATGGCTCAGTTCATAAAAGTACACTAGTACAAATATTTATGAAAACTGTGCTTGTAATATCTTAGTTCAAATGCAAGCAGTTATACTTCTGGCACGTTTATCTAGTCTCAGGGGAAGTGTCTGACCTTTACATCACTTAACGTGGATAGTGCAAGCTGCTGTTAATGACATATTTTAAGTTGAATTCAGCTTACTTTGGAATGGAGCAAATCATATGATGAAAGTTACATACTACATCTTTGCACACCGGTCATGCCCATGCCCCTGCTTTTTACTGGAAAACAGCATACTGTTTATTAGGTGCAGCTTCATATGCATATATTTTTATATTGTATAACTATTTTTAAGCATAGCTATATATCACAGAGGTGTTTACGGTCTTGAGAAGTTGCTATTTCAAGTTATGCAAGTTGGATGATCTTCCACAGGTTGTGGAGCTTGGAGGCCTGACTTCTGTTTTTCAATATTTGAGCAAACCCAAGGACTCATTATGCAGGGAAAACCCCATTCTCTCAATTCCATAAAACTGGGTTGAAAGCCTCCCCATGCCATTTCTACTTGCATTTTTTTCATGTAATTTTTCTGGTTTCTGAATTTCAAAAGGAAAAATCAGAGTGTATGCAAAGAAAAGCTAGTGGGAGCAGAGCAAATATTGATTTCAGCTTGGAAGAACTGCCTCCTCCAAAAACCACAGAGAACATGGCAGTGCTGTGAAGCTCATGTGGTCAAAGCCTGTGTCTCTTACGGAAAAAGCTAAACTAATTCAGAGAGCTCAAACCATCCACATAGCACCAGGGGACACAGCCAGAGGAACAGTTTTGAGCTTGAACCATCCAATTAGTTTAAACACATTATTAACAACAGAGGCCACAGATAAACGCATGAACAACCTAAACCTTATCTAGACATAACAAGAAAAATGCTGCCAGCTTCATCTGCTGAAGGTTAGATGAATTCGGTATGAGTTACAACTGCATCGTGAGGGTCTCAGTAAAAAACATCCACAAAATACCGGTCTCAAGCACTTAGAAGAACAACAGAGACTGTCCCATTTCATCACAGAACAAAAATCATGCAAAGTTTCAAACCTAGCTGCAACTAAATAATTTGGATCTATAATCCATAACTGGCTTTTCCTTATATATCTTTGTTCTTTACCTTGCCCCCATCCTGCTGTGAAATGTGCAATAATTGCACAGCAGATGACTTTTGTTTTCTAAGAACATGACATGGCCATTATTAATGTGGCCTGGTATTAGTCTGTTTTTCTTTTCATCTTTATCAGACATCTATATCTCTCTGAGAGGTCTTGTTTACATAAAACAGTGCACTTGGATGCATGGTGCTTAATGAGTTTCTGTATAACCAGAACAGAGTGAGTAAAGTACACTACTCTTTCTAATTATGAATCATTTGACTGTGTTAAGAGAAAGAGTACTTCAGCAAATGATGTCAGAAAGCTTCTTTCTGATTTTTTTGTTGCTATAAAGAACAGCCATAAATTATAAGTTAGGACAATGTTGCTTTGGCTCCAAGCAGAAGCAGCAGGAAGAGAAAAACCCCCAGCTGTGCTCGTATTTCATGCTCCCTAATCAGTGAGTGGTTCCTTCCTCCATTTACAAGTCTCTGCCGAGGATGGTATAATGAAGTCAACCAAACACTGGTCTCAGTGGGTCTGGCTACTCTCGGGGAATCTTAAGAGCACTTCCAACTTCAGATTCACATTTTCCCTTGGATGCTGATGAGCCTCAGGTGCACTGTCCACCTGACACCACCTGCTATCTATCAAAAGAAAACCCAGGTGAAGGGCAGCGATGGAGTTGTGGTGGGCCAGTGCTCTGACCTGCAGCCCACCACAGAGCTTGCTGGCCTCACAGACAGAGGCACACAGGTAATCCATGACATTTGAATGGTCCTTGGCAATTTACTGCACACTCCAAAAACTGAAGGTTTGGTATGAGAGCAAGACACGCTCACTATCATCCACTCACCTAGTAGAGATGCAGCAAAGCTGACTGGCTCTGTGCCCCCCACAAAAAGCACAGTTTCCACAAAAACCTTCACCAGAGGACGTGATTTTTAGTTGCTTTCTCTAAATTTTGCCAAAGTAGTTATAAATGACTGAGTTCTTCCCACAGGTAAGGGAAGCAGTGCAATATTTGGTGGTGCTGATTCCCTCAAATGAGCCCTGCGCAACACAAACACGAGTTGTCATGTGCAAGCTCCCGTGAAGCCCCAGCACAAACACATACCACAGGCTGGAGGGGCAGAAACAAGGTCCACAGTACACGCTCTTAAAGACTACTCTGGGCCACCTCACTGGGACACAAAGCATCACGAGACACCACAAGAGCGGCAGGAGCAGCAGGAAAACAGAAGGCATGAAGTTGCTTCCAGGCTGCCTTCATCTCCCTCTACCCTCTTTTCCCTTCTCCTGCCCTGGGCTGCATCCCACAGAAGAGCCAGCCGGTTCTGCAGGATCTCTGATGGAGTCCAGCACTACCAGGGTGGCCAGGGGCATACTTTTTTTAGTATATTTTGAAATACAGTAAAATGAATGTGTCAGATTAGTTAAAACTGGCACCCTCAGCCCAGAAGCCCAAATTGGATTTAACAGTGAATAAGAATAGTGGTATCATCCAGTAAATAATGGAAAGCCAACTTGCCTGAACCAGAAAATTATTTCAGAGTATTATGCTGATACTTACTTTGGGGTAACAGAAAGCTGCCATTGCAAATCGGCAATAAACTTTGCTTTTGTCACCAAAATAAACTAGGAAGTTTCTCGTATTTTGAATTTTTATGTGACTGGTAGGTAAGATATTCCTTCCTCCAGCAGAATTTCCTGTTAAAAATCAGAGCCTTGGCTAGATGTGAGAACAAGGTAGATAAACTATTCTGAATTCCTATTTAACTTGCAGAGCATTATGCCCTTGTTAGGAGGTCAGACTGTTGGGAATATCATAGGTCATGCTACATCTAAGCACTCTGGAGTAAGAGACATATTAAAAGATGTCAGAACAAATAAGAGTCAATAGCAGAGAGGGAGTTAACTCAGTCATGTGTGAGAGAATTAAAATGCTCAGTGCTTTAAGAAATCTCTTTGGATCTGCTTATAAGTGTAATTTGGCCAGGACATTGTCAATCCCAGGTTAGAGCAGCATCTTTAATACAAATTATTATGGTTTATTTCTATGTGTACCATCTTTTTCAGATTAAAAGGTAATTTTTTAAATTTAGCAATATCCAAGTTTTTTCCCTGTCTGAAGACCAATACTTTGTAAGCATTCACGATTACAAGGCATGATACATTCTTGATAAAATAAGAACATGTATGCTTTTTATGTATGTTTTTATATTATCAAGATATTTTATCAATTCCAGATAGTCACAAAACATTAAAATTGAACACTATGAGTGCATTTAAAAGACTCATCTTGCCTTGCAACCAAGAGTGTCAGAACAGTGCAGATAATTCTTGATACTCTGACTGAGCAAGGAACACAAAACTGGCAGTTTCCTCTAGAAAAATATTTAGAGGGGTTGGAGCTCTCAAGGACGTCAGTCCAAAAGCATGGGAGAAAAATGCCTGTAATTGCTACCAAAAGTTAGAGCTGATATAGGAAAAAAATAGCTGATGTAGGGAAAAAAGAAGCAAAGCAGCAAGGGGTTCAGAGGGAAAAAAAAGTCTTTCAAAAAATCAGAAGATTTTTCAGAAACCCAAATTAGTAAAAAAACCATAATAGATAATAAAAATAAACAATAAAATGTCAAATTTTTTTAACCTACAGAAATACTTATTTTGAGTATGAGCTGATGCTTGTGGAACAGGAGAAAGTGGATTTTTTTATTTAACTTATGGTTAATTCAAAAGCAACTAGAAGAGAAAATCCAAGTGTATTAGGTACTTCGCATGTTCATTTTAGATTCAAATGCTCCTGAGCAGTGCACTGCCCATTTCAGTACAGAAAAAAATCTTAGGCTTTCTAGTCAAATAGGATATTTATTTCTGCAGCACACAGTCTGATTATTATGGATCTACTTCCACAGGCTTCATGCAACCCCTTCCTTAAGACTATTTCCTACAGCTCCCTAATCCACAACGCTGTTCCACATAATAGCAGGCTAATCACTGCCCTACTTTTAAAAATGTAAAGTTTTTGACGTGCTGTGTAATGGTGCATCCCAAACAGTCCATAAACCTGTCCAGTAGATTCCTCCTCCATTTCCTCGCTTGCTGTTATCTCTCTAAGCACCTGGTATTGTAGAGTTTCACTTAGATTGCAAGGTCCTTGGGCCAGAGGCCATGCAAATCACCTATGGCTCCACACAAATATTAAGTAACAGCGAAATCTGACTTTGGAGCCATACAGTGCTTTCCAATTTTAAATCTAAGAAGAAGGCTCAAACTTTTAGGCATTCCTAGATGGCCAACTCAGAGACAGTGTTCTACAGGCTATCAAATAAGTGAGAATAAAAGGTGAGGGAAAAGAAAAGTTTTTCACAGCCTTCCTGAGCATTTTTTCCACATTGCACAATTAAGTCTTTGAGCCATAAATGTAAGTTTCTGATCATATGGATATATATCAGTACATCAGTTCTCAACTCCTTGATGAAACTAAAACTTTAATTCCTGGTTCTGCAAAAGTCAAAGTAAATTTTGTACTGTCGGAGTGGGGAGGTTTTGTGTCTAAGTGATGCAGGACTCTCGCAGAGGGTTGCCACCATGAATTAAAGCTACTAATATTCACACACTGAACTTGACTTGCCTTCCTTTACATCACTAGGCTCTACAGGATATCCACATTTTTCTGATAAAATTATGTATTTAATTACAGAAGCTGCTAAAATCCAAACTTTACCAGGGTCTTCAAAGAGTTGTGGCAGGGAAAAAGTAAATTGAAGCAAGGAATTTTAATCCAAGTACACAATAAAAGCCTTGAGATCCTAAGGAAGTTACTTACACTCCTGCATCACCATGCGGTACCTCAGTGACCAGCCACATGAAATAAGGTTCAGGTGAAGAGGAGGAGCAAAATGAGGTCATTCCATCTTGAACAAAACATTTGATTGGGGAAAAAAAAAATACATTCTGTGGTTCCCAGACACCTGTTCCACCCATGATGCAATAAAAACTTACTCTAGTAACTAAAGAGGGCATAAGAGCAACAAAAATGTTACAGAAGTTAGTTTTGAGAGGTTTGTGGAATGCATGAATTAAGTTTTCCCTTTGATTGGCTTTATCCAAAACTTTTCCCTGGCATTAAACAAAGGTGACATTCAGGGATGAGCCTCACTGGTCCAGGGCAATACACAGTGGGATCTGCAGCTGTGGCAGGAGTTGAAACCCACTGGTCCCTTTGTACCAGCTTAACTGAGCTTCTGAACATTTTGCTATCTGGGAATGAAATGCAAGGATGAGGTCAGGAGTCCTGCCCCTGGCTTTACTTTGCTCTTCAGTCACAGTTGGGGAGTCATCCACCCACACCCCGAGCGTGACCCACAGTGCGAATACAACCATTGTTTTAAGCTGTCCTAGGGTCTTGAATTGCAAAGTCCAGATTTGGCTCTGAATTTTTTTTCCCAAAAATCAGAGCTGTTCACACATGGAGTTTAATTTTGTTTGAAGCCTGTGTAGAGGAGGTCAGTCCTGGTACACCACAAAGGCCTCATGACTCCCTCGGGAGAATCCCACCCTTCAGACTGTAATAACCAGGAAATCAGGAGAAGAGAATTGAGACAAGCAACATCTTGTGAGGTTGGACATATGGAAACTGCTCAGTCCTTGCTGTGTGTTGCACTGCGTGAGTACGGGAGCCCGGTTTCCCAAAATTTTTTACTACCATGCCAAAAACAAGCAGTAGAGGCTGATGCAATGGAAAGAGAAGATGAGTTGGGTAATTTAAATCCTTCTGCTACAGCAGAAGTGATTTTATCAATAATGTGTCTTCTAGGCTCAGCCCTTTGTCTTGGGCAGTTCTGCTTTACACAGTCTGATCGCACATAAGCCATTTTTCATCAAAATGCAGTTAGACTTATCAGCACATGCTGTATAGATACAGATCAAATAATCCTTGTATAACAGGGCGTCCAACCCCTGAATTCCTTGCTGTGAGGTGGAAGTTACCTATTCACCCCAAACACATTAAAGTACTCCATTATAGAGTTCTCTTATTACTAATGAAATATGTACTAGTACCTTAGTAACACGCTAGATGCTTGGGGTCTCCAGCTTGAGATAACTGACAAATACAGATGTACATGCTATTTTTCTTCTTAGCGTTCTGAAATTGTCATGGGTATTTGGTTCATTTAATGATGCCCCTTAAAGACAAACAGTGGCCACAGAATTCATCTTGGATACCAGGCCCCTAGAAAGCGGTACATGTAAATTGTGCTCAAAGAGGCGAGCTCCATAACTCTGCAAGTAACTGCAATTTTGATCTGCTCTGAAGAGCCGATACGGTGCCTGGCTGTCTCTTTGTTGTAAGAGGCTGGGAATTTCCTGCAAAGCATGTAATATGCTTGAGGCATCAAGTTTTTTACATTTATTTGCCAAAAAAAAGGGTGTATTATTTGGCATTTTTCCATGGTGACTTAATTCAGGGGCTGTGAACAAAATGGAAATGCAAATGGAAAACACCTTTCAGTTACAAAATGCCACTCGCACGCACTCTGAATCTTGATAGTGTAAACCACAATAAGCACCACAAGAACAAAGATAAAACCTCAAGGAGATTCCTAGCAGTTAACTGTAAGCATCACTTAGCCAAGCACAGCAGATCCTTTAGTTCAGTAGCCAGTGCAACAGGGCCAGAGTGAGGAATAGTGGGGTTTGTCCCCATACTGTGATCCTGAGAGGGACAACATGACTGTGCCTTGTCAGCTTCTCTGTCACAGGCAGATAAAATACAGCTGCCTCATTTCGAACACAGGGTAGAATACAATACAATAGCACTGCAAAATTATTTTATCTCAAGTCCCGCACCTAGAGTTTCTTATGGCCTTTTCTGAAGTTATAAGTTTCTGTAAAAGACCTCCCAGCTAAGAAAGGTTTCAGTCTTCCTTTGTAATAAAGTGTGATGCCACGAGCTTTGAATTTTCAGGAGGGCTAGAGAGGTGGACACATTATCTCTGAACTAATCTAAGAGCTTGCCTTCTTTTGAACATAGAGATTGCTATACCACATACAGCAGAAGTAGTTTTGAGATCCCTAAAAGAAACACTCTAGAATCAGGTCTTCCAGCTATTTTTTATTTTGTCTGTGATTTTTTTGTGATAAACTTGAGATACCTGCAAGTATTAAGAAGCCAGCATCTAGTGTTTAGCTTTTCTTTCCACCTTTCATTATCTTCCTTTAAACAGACCCTACAAAAGCAGAGACATTGTTATTGCTAGCAATTTCAGGAAAAGTCTTGGTCACAACCTCAATTCATGTTTTAACAGGCCTAAACATTGCAAATCCAAATCCTATCTACTAGAATAATGTGAAGAATGCCTCCAGTTTGTCGGAGAGTCACCTGTCCACAGTCAGGCCAAATACGAAAGACATTTTTCCTGAAGCCCTTCAAAGCCCCATTTCCTTTACCTTTTTAATTTTATAAGCAGGGGAAGCTCATTTCTCTCCTTAAAAGGGCTAGTTTTCCTAGACCACCCAAACAAGTTGCTCTTGATTTTTGTAGCCTCTTTGAGGCTGAGATGGAGATATTTCACAGAAGGGTCTACGAATATGAACAAGGTAAAGCTGAACTGATGGTGTCCATCTGCAGTGTTAAGACTGCAGCACTACTGGTGAGGTACACTCATAGAGCAATGTAATGCAAACACGATACATCTTCATGCTCCTGGGACCTGTCTGTTTGATCTTTAATCTTCAGCCTTGTTCCTATGCTAATGATCACTCCATGGTCAGAACTACTCATTGGATTTACATGAAGCAACATTAATGTAATTAGCTGCTTCTATCCAGAAGAGGTTTTGGCTTAGTGTTTTTATAAAAAACCTGTGCAGTGTAAGGAATAGGGTGGTCCCACAGTATCCCTTCCCCCTGGAGAACTCGAATTCTCTTGTCTCTTCCAATCTTGTTTCTCAGATTGGGATTTCCTTCAAGGGACGGTGAAACCTCCTCAAGTCAGCTACATGGTCTGGTGAAATTTTTGCAGTCAGATTTTCATTTCTGAAACCTCAAGCTCAACAACTTCGAGTGTCCTAGGACAGTAGAAGCAGACAACAATCAAGCTTTTGGAAAAACAGGATTTCTCACATGGTTAATGCCAGAATTTGTTTAAAAGTGATCCTTTCACTCAAATGTTGAGTGCAGATTTCCTTGAGGTGATGTAACATTAAGAGTTCACATGTGGCAATAGCTAGACTGATCATTAGACAGCAAAGGAGGGAAAAGCATCCTCAGACTTTCTACAAACTAGTGCTCTTCCAGTTGCTATTTTTGTTATATTAGCTTCATATAGCACATGCATAGTACCTCATCATACACACAGGTGTTTCAAAACCTTGATCAATATGCAGTTTTGTAGCAAAATACTACAGATTTTAAAGTAAACTACTAAATTTCTGTTGTCATTGTCTTGACTTTTGTTGTCTTGTATTTCATACAGTCAGCTGATGTTCGGATGTGTTTTGTGATTTTAATCTTCTCCCTTAGGCTTACCCACAAAACTCTACCACATACTTATTCAGCAAATTAACTAAATTATTTCCTTCCCAAAGAAAAGCTTAGATCTGCATGGGGAAGGCTGACGGGTTTTGGCAGAAAAGTCTGGTATTATGGAGTAACTGCAAATCAGCTACAACCGTGGATCAAGGAAGTGTGGATTCAAAAAAGGCCATAGTGAGATGAATTCTGATTTTGTTTGTAATTCGTAGCTTCACTGACATGAGCTGAACTACGATCAGACTCCTCCAGTTGGTCATGTCCACAGTACACTTAGTTATACACATGCAACACTGGTTATTTTCACTATGACCAACCCATTAGGTCAACTTCTTCCCTTTTCTATCTATGAAAGGTAGAGATTACAAGCAATATATATATATTAAATAAAATACATAACTTCTCTATGCTTCTTTAGAATAAATTGAAGATCATTACAACAAAAACCAGAACAAGATAAATTCTCACTCAACACACTAGGATTTGAGATGCTGTGGTGAAATGGTAGGTAAACCTTTCCAGAGCTGTAAGGTGCAGCATGTGAGTCTCAGACAGCCTTGGAAGGACAACACTTTGATGGTCACACATGGTCATGCTAGTTGGCTGCCTGCCTTCTTTACAGGAGTGCTTCATGGCCCTTATTTCCTAGGCCCAGACTCACTGCCAGTCTCAACTACAAAACCTCAGCACAAGCACCTATGCAGTCCTCTAGAACTAACATTGACCCACCCTGCCCTCAGGCCAAAGGTGCAGAACCTCTCAAGTTAAGATGTCCCTTCCCCTAAGGTCCCTCTGCCCCTCTTCCTCAGGGACCCAACAGCCCTGGGTAGACCCTGTGGGACTTGATGGGGGCCCAGCTGACTGAGTGGGGATCACCCTTCTTTTAGCAGGCAGGAAAGCTTCCTCACTGCACCTCATCCACCACACACAGGCAAGGGAACAAGAGGAGTGGGAGTGCTAGGTGTCACGGAGTGACAGACCTCACACAGTGCTCATCTCAGTGCTGTTCCAGGGGCTCTTAGATGCTCGTTAAGGCTTTTACCTTAACCAAAATTTTCAGTGTCTGTTGCTCTTCAAACCTGCATAACTACCGGGTGGCATTTTAGGCAGATGCTGGAAAACATCCCCCATCACATATCCCAGCGGAGAGATTGCTTTCCAAGGCAGGCTGTCTGCACCGGTGTTGGGGATGATGATGGAAAGGGTCTCTGTTTTCTTCATTTTTAGTGTAGGGATTTGAGTGAGAGCCGAATTCTGTCAAGTGTTTCCTGTCCTGCACACACCCTTGTCAAAGAGCTCTTTGGAGAATACAGAAAGAGGATTAATGCTAATAGCTATCTGCCTGTCATTTGAAAATCTCAAGCAGCACTTGCTGGATTTTCCCCATGAATCTCTAATACACGATACTGCAAGGACACCTGAAAGGAAGCTTTGCAGGGAGAACTCTCACACCAAGCAACAAGGTGGACAAATGACCGTGCAGGGCATGGGTGTGGATCATAGCCTACACACCAGATGTGCAGAAGCCTTTTGGAGCAGGAAGAAGGCACACATTTGAAGTCTCTTTGCCATCAAAGTAGGTTTACCCAATTCATTCAGTCATGTGCTATAATTCATTCCACTATGTGTTTTAGACATGTTGCCCCTGGGACTGCATTCATGTAGCATTGTTAGTGACATTGCTACCCAAACAGTCCTCCTTATCCAGCACCAGCACTCAGACTTGCAACCGTGTACCAGATATTAAATTTTTTGGATAAGGCTAACAGACCCTACTGAAGGATTCAATCTTAATCCCAGAGGAACTCCCAATAGGAGTGATTTCTGTATTTTACTTAAATAAATAAATAAAATAACCAGATCATAGCCTTTGAGATGTTGCATATAACTCTTGTAACAAGGAAGCAGAAGAAAACAGAAGGCAGAAAGAATTGATAAGATGACCAAGAGCTTACAGATCCAAAACACAGCCCCATACAATCTTCTACAAAGCAAGTTAACTCTAGAGCAGCTAGACCCAGTAAACATCCTTTTTAACCACAAAAGCAACATTCGTAAAATAAAGATTTGTATTATACCAACAGCAAGGAGTTTCTCTTCGTTTCATTTTGGATTTATTTAGGAGTTTTGGAGAGCATCTTTTATAATGTTGTTTGCAGATTTTTGGGTTTTGTGGGTTGGGTTTTTTTCAACCTGCAAAAAATAAGACTTTTTTTCTTCTCCCTTTTGTCACACTCTTTAAAATCAAGAAAAAGGCTTGTAAGATATTCTGCTTAATCTTCTTCAGGATGTATGTTTTAAACTAGAGAAGTCACCAGCCACTGAGGTTCAGTGTTGTTCCTATGCAATTAAAAATTTCCATGACTTTTGCAGGCAGTGCTTTAATTACCTACATGAATTTTAACAAAGAAATGCAAAAAGTTTTACAAAATTTGCATCTCCACAAATCTCAATGCCAGCCAGACTAGGTGCCAGAAAGAAGCACGTGGATATATTTCTAGGACACTGCTGGAAGCAAATATTGCATAAAGGAATCAGTTGGTTATGAGTGGAAAAAAGTGTCTGAGGCTTAACTGTGAAAAAACCAGAATATTCCAGCTGTGTCTCTGTGAAAACAAATAAAATAGCAGAGAGCAGAGAAACTGGCTGGGCTTATAGCTGTGAAGGCCAGCATTCCCCGTCAGCCCCAGGCCAGCCGGCTTTTACTCTTTAATGGCTTCATGCCCTCTAATTAAGGTCTCCAAGTACAAGCCCCTTGAACAAATGTTTACATTTGTCTTGCTAATTCCCATTACTTAATAATCAGAGGCCCCTGCAGTTACTTCAACACAGGGAAGATGGACCAAAGACATCACTGTATTAGGGATTTTGACACTTAAATACGTGATTTACACAAATGTGAACACTTCCAGGTGTAAGAAAAGAGTGAGCAAAACTGACAATGCACTTTTAAACTGCATGTAAAAACCTGAAAACACAGCTAGTAGGATTATAAACTCAGGTATGACGCGGTATTCCCACAATATTTAGTGTTTTTTAAAGATATCTTGCTCAAATTTTTCTGTAACAACAATGAGTAACCCAGAAGAGAAGGAAAGGTGCCTTTTCCTTATGACAGTCATTTGCTGTCTGTGCTGTCCTCCTTTGAGAAAGTCATTACATCTCATTTGGGCTATCTTTAGTCAGATAAATGGGTCCATGTCACCAGAGTGCTGTAAATGAGCAGGCCCTTCAGCAGAGGTGAGCCAGTCAAAGCTGGGTTTAGGGGACTACTGCAGCACCTGGACAGCTGAAATCGAGGCAAGAGAGTCGAGTAGATGACAACCAGGGAAAGACCTTCTTGTTCTGAATTACTCCTTTCCTTTGAGAGAGCACATAAAGCCATGCCTCTAAGAAAGAGAGCAGAGAACTACAGAGAAACAGAGAGGTGTGTGGGAACTGGTAACACTGGTTTGTCGAATATTTCATTTGTTAGTCCTACTGATGCTGAGAAACATCATAAAACAATTCTTGTTTTCCCTACTTTGGAAAAAGAAAACCAAACTCAAAAACAAAAGATAAAAGCAGAGGGAAAAGACAAAAGAAGCTAAAGGGTATGGAAAATGTGTCATGTCATCTCAGGCAAGAGTTGAGGGTATGGCAATGCAGTGGAGACATGAAATGACTTGGTCAGAGGGCTGTATCACAGCAGATGTGGTAAGCACAGTTCAGCTGAGGCTAACACACCAAAGTAGGCAGAGTACGACTGCCAGCTGCCATTCTGTCCAGGACAGCCAATGTGAGAATCTCACCACCTCGCCACCCAGTCATCAGCAAGGTGAAAGACCCTCAGCTTCCCACTCAGTCAGGAGAACCAGGGTCCCAGCCCTTCTCAACAGCAGGCATACCTTTATTTCCAGTCTACTAGGTAGGGCCAAGCCACAATATTTTCTTCAAAATCATGATGCCCACTTATAGCTAAACTTGAAGTGGGTATTTGCGTTTTTCCTTCCTCCTATCTCACATATCACATACCTGCCTAGAGCAAGATTTTATGGACAAATATAAAATTTAGATAATGAAGGTTTATAGTAAAAATGCTGGCACACCGTTACGAACACTGGACAAGCTGGCGCCACCGTAATTGAGCAGACATTTAAATGGGCAGCAGCTTGTTCAGTAGGGTGGCCATTTGGGTGCACAACACCTAAACCATTTCTCAACACCTCCTTATCCAGCCACTTTTGCAAATTAAGTGCAACAACTGCTTTTTGTAGTAGCAAAAATGGAATACTAGAGCTCTCACACTCTGCTCACATGCTCCATGCCAGGAGCCGCAGGCTCACCTCTACTAGAAACAGCCCAACGAAATGGTTATCGGTCCTTGAATCACAAAATTTAAGGAGTCCTTCCTCTAACTGAAACTTGTGTTATGACTGTGGGAAGATACACCACCCTCTTCTCTGCTGTTTTTCCAAGGGACTTGCTTATGTCTGTTCAGGGCAATATTCCTCAATTCTGCTGCTTTCAGCAGTGCCGACACCAGCACAGCTGTGCCAGCTGTGACATGCTGGCAGTAATACCAAACTACTCCAGATCCAAACACAAGGAGATCGAGGTGGGCTGCTAGAGGTCTGCCAAGAAATCTGACTTTTATGTGCACAGCAGGGGCCACAGCTCCTGGGATATCAGGTAGCCAAGCAGCTTGCAGGCTGGTCCTGGCAGCATGGGGAACATGCATTATTCTGATGCACTTGCTGTACTGGCTGAAAGTACTCGTTAAAGCGTCTGCTCTCATTTACCAGGTCCAGTTCCCAGCTCTTCCATCAAAGTCAGACCACACCTAGCCAGTGATCAGTCTGACAGTCTTTTTAAAACAAAATCTGTGGTAGCTTTTTGAGGAGGCAGCTTCTAAAGTACTAAACCAACTATTAACAGCTGTACAGAGTGATTGTTTGCTGGAAGATCCAAGAGACCTCGCTCTGCATAAATCCCCTTATTTTATACTGAAGTGAAAAGCAAAGGCAAGGGAAAATCAATTTACTTGCCTGAAACAATGTCTTGCTTGACTTACATTTTATAAAGCCTTTTATAAAAAAATGGCAATGTTTTAAAATGGTCTTAGAAGAAGACATCCTTTCACAAATATTTTTTTAAACAGCCAAACAGGACAAAAATAAACTCCTATAATACTAGTTGGCATCACGGAATTCCCATTGTAATGCACACCGTGAAGTACATCCAGCTCTGCAGAGTTGGTATGTTCACTATCTGCCTACATGCTCATTTCCTCCAGACACTAACAAGAATAAGCTCAGTTTGGTCAGACACTGATGTTCGGTCTTTTTCCAGATAGGTGCTCTAGAGGTTCAGAGAGCCACCCATCCCTCTGTCTTGAGATACTGGGCCTTTTTCTCAAATGGCACTTCTGCATTTGCTTGCTTGTTCTTGAGGAGCTCTGCCTCTTTCTTCTTTTGGCATTCCCCCTTATTGCATCTTTCTCTATCACCTATTTCTCTCCATTCCTCTGTGTTAAATTAAACGATATCATTATGCAGTAAACAGCCCAATAAGCCAAGTCAGCATACGGCATTCATAAGCTTTTATTGTGCAGCTCTAAATCTGTGGCTGCTTTGTTGAAACGTCCTGAACTTTGCAAAGGTCTGAACGTAAGACCTCAACAGCAGTAGAAAAGCCATCCCACTGCAGCTGAATAGTCAGCCAACAGTCAGACACCCACTGCGAAGGGCAGGCAGGAAAGAGGACATCCAACTTTACTGGGTCTACTCTAGGCGTGTAAATCAAGTCACACTCTGCACATGCTCCGAGTATGTTCACACCACACAGAAAGCAGCCATAAAGCACAACCAGCTTGTAGGTTCAAGCTCATCAGTCCCCCTGGCCAGAACATCTGGGCATAGCTGCTACAGAGCACTAGACAAGTAGGACAGCAGCACAACACAGCCTGCTCACCAGGATCGCTGTGATCATGGGAGAAATCCTTACTTTTCTCTCTTCACTTATCAGTAATGAAGGAGTATTCTCAAACCCCCCGCCTAAGAATTATGCAAAACATTTTGTTATTGATCATTAGATGCAAAAATCCTCTCTTTAATGTGGCCATTGAGTCTGACAGCTAATTTAGTTGTAAACACACAGAAAGTGGCAAAAAGAACAAGCAAGAGAAACAAGGCACAGTCAATTCCTGTGTTATGCTTGGTGGTGCTACACAGGTTACACTGGGAGCTGTATTAGCATATGACCTACATTTTAAAATTAATTTTGTTCTCAAGTTAGGTGTTCAGGGTTTTTCACTCCTGCAGGCGATTGGTGTTATTGTATGTGTATTAATATATCAGCTCCACCATGTGTTTCCCCTCCCCTCCAGTGTTTGCAGGGGAGATTTTAAGTAGCAGGGGGAGGGTCTTCTCATAATCAAGGTCCAAGCATTGCTGACTCTCCTGTTTTGCACACTGCAACACTCATGTCAGCAAAGCAGCAGTAACAACAGATGAGTGCTCACATGGGACCACTCAAAGCTCCAAGGACAAAGAATAATCTGTATTGGAAATAGAGGAGGAGGAAGAAACTAAATGAGAAGGCAGAACCAGTTAAGGTTTGCAAGGTAAAAAAAAAAAAAAAAACAAACGTGAAATATCAAAAGGAGTAAAGATGAGAGTCGGAGGAGGATCAGAAAAAAGGTTTCAGCAAGTCTTTCAAAGAGGTGAAGCACAAATTTTGAGAGAAAGCTGATATGAATAGCTAAAATTATTACCATAATAGATGTCTTTTTGAAATACTCTAATGAGAAACAAACTTTGCATAAGTGGGAAGTAGTATTTGATTTCTGTTCAGTTATTTTACAGGCAAGGCTACATATGGAAGTGTTAAAAGCTAGGATGACATTTATTTTCATAAATAAATGGTTTGGGGGATTATGACATGAAGACAATTAGACAGCTTCTGAGAAGGACTTTAAAAGACCCCTTGGGAAGTACAAAAAGATCAAGAGGAAAACACAGATACCCTAATTTTGAAATACAGAAGAATGGGTGATTATAGCAATTGTCACCCAGCAGAGCACTTAAAAATGGCTTTAATTTCAGACACAGAAAAAAAATTACAGGAATTAATACCAGTGACCAATGCTCAGAGACAACACCATACTCCTTGAATCAGTACTTCATAGGACATTAGAGGAGCTAATACAAACTGAAATACGACCCTTCCACAAAAAGTATTTTCTCTGAAGAAGAAACCCTTTCCTCCGCTATCTGGGAAACTTTGCTCCATCTACTATGTTTCATGGCACCTTGTAGTATTTGCATTACCTGTAACCAGCTCTGGAAAGTTCTGATTAGTCATGTTAGGGAATTACTTACTACCTCAGGTGTTAAATAGATGTTAAAATTTTGTCCCTGGCCCACATGACATCCTTGTTGCTAAACTGAATTTGACAGATGGACCACCCAATGGATAAGGAATTGGCTGCATGGCAGTTGTGATTGATGGCTCAAGGTCCAAGTGGAGAGCAGTGACAAGCGGCATTCTGCAGGGGTTGGTTTCTTGCAAAGTTAAGTCAAAGATTTTTATTTTTCATTTGTAAGTTTGCACTACAATTTTTCTCTCTTTGGAGGAAATAGACAGTAATATTAACGCTTTAGTATCATAGATACTGAACTTAGTGGCTAAACTATATTCAAAGGGGATAATTTGTTGATACGTACCAGCTGTCATATTTGTGGCGTTTACAGCAGGACACATTCCTTACGGTGTGACCAGAGGTGTACCACCCAACTAGAGGTATTCCCTGGGTCCCACCTCAATCGTTCCCTAGGCAGAGACAGTAAGGACTGTCAGGCAACTCAGATCAGGCAACCTAACACAGAAGAACACGTTCCATTATGTGACACCACATGTGGCCCTCATCTGAGCAATGCTGTCATCTTGTTCAAAGAACAGGAGCAGATGCCCTTGCTCATGTGACAGGAGGGGGTTTGCACAGTTCTAAAGTTGGGGCAGCAGGAAATAGATGAGCATGACCAGGGGACTGCTCAACAAGGAACTCCAGCAAGCCATACCTACCACCCCTCAGGCACTGGGATGATTTTTCCACTCTACACAACATTCTCCAAGATGGGATGCCCTCTTGATCTACGCGGTAAAATTATTTATCTTCTTCATTCTTCTCTTGCCTTTTCTTCCCTCCCAATAAAGCTTGAATAATCTCTAAACCTTTTGTGGGAACTATGGGTATTCTTTAATTTTCTTTTCTCAGTTTGCATAACTCCAAGATAAATTTAGCAAGAAACTCCTTCTTTAATGCCCTCAGGATAAAAAGAAGAAAAGTGAGATTTAAAAGTAAATGAAAGATGACAGCTAAATCTTTAAAATCATAGAAACACTAATCTCTGTTAACTACAGCATCTCCAAATCACATGAGTTCACTGATCAGAGCATACTATTTGTCCTTCTAGGTAGAGAGATATATTTTGAAAAGCTGCAGTGTGATCCAGTAGTGTGGTACTTAGAGGAAATAATTAAAATAACTGTAATCACTACCCAGAAATACTTACAATTTAATTAAAGGCAAGGTTTCTTTGTCAGTGTCTAACTGCAGCTCTCTGTGGATGCGATTTTCAGAAGCACTGAAATTTCAGAGGGAATAAAGTAATTTTGGTCATCTTCTTTGCCAAGCTTCCAATTCATGAGAAACACTGACTATATACAAGTGTATCTTGTTCTCAGATGGTTTTTTAGTCATTAAACCCAGTCCCTTGTTCCAGAAGTCAAACACACAATTCAACATTTTTTACAGATATGCACTGAAACCAATGCCAGCTACAGAGGTGTCCTTCAGAAGCAACAGAGAAGGTGTCTGCGGCCAGGTGGTGGTGCTGGGTCACACTCTGTCAGCTCTGTAAGCACCTAGTGCCCCAGAGGTGAGAAGGTGAAGCTTGACTCTGAAAATGCTCCTTGAAAAGTTTGAAACAAATGCCTTTCCCTGCTTTTAGATGTCATGCTCAGCAATGCAAACCAAAGCAAGCAACACTGCTTCTCTCACCCATTATCACAGCCGTTCTTGTCAAAAGATGATCATTATCATTGTATATGGGAAGCCAAATGAGCATTAAACAAATTCAAGCTTAGGGCTCTCTTTTTTGCAAGATAACATCAGATATTAGCCACCATTTCTTGCCTCATCACATGCTGATCTACTCAGTAATCAGGATTTTAATTACAGAAATCTGTCTCTGGGTATTTTCTTGCATAACTACTAAAAGGCACGAGCACACTGAACTTGGCTGGAGTAGAGATGTGTTATAGACAAAATCCAAATCAGTATAAGGTTCTCAAACTCTCCAAAGTTCATGTGTGCTGAGATCCTTGGGTTTATATCAAGGTGTTTAAAAATACAGGTTTGTGGCTCTCTTTTTACTCTGACCCTGGAAGGATTTTTGGTAATTGGAGACACATGCATATATCTGCATATGCAGACACTTGCCAGGATTGCATGAAAGGAGATGTTTATGTTGGCAGTTTGCAAAGTGCTGGCTCTCACCTTTGAAAGCTTGTTGCAGGGAAAGCTGATGAAGGATCTGACCTGTGACCTTCAGCTCCTCACAGAACAACTTCAAGCAGTTCAGAAGTCTGCTTACTTCTGATAAACACTCTCCAATTTGATGGCTTAATAACCTCTGTCTGGTGAGCCTTCAGCCTGAACCAGGCAGCCTCTCAGGTTAACGCCCTCTCATAGGTTCCAGCATTTTCCCATTCACACTTCCAGCCCCAAACAGAACAAAAAAGAGCCTGACATTATAAAGATTTAAAACACAGATAAACTCAGTTCTGTTGCAGCAGGGAGCAGAGGCAGTGGTTTAATCTTTGTTCAAACGTAAGGATCTTGCAAATCCCTCTGCAGTATCCATGTTCCTGTCTCTCCAAGGTACTGGTTTTTACAGTGATACACAGGCAGCAGCTACTCAGTTTTCAGCAGAGTGCCTAAAATCAGAACTTCAATCCCATTTCTCAAAACCCAAAGTCTTTACCTGATATTTTGACAGCCTGTGTGAGGATGGCTGCCTGCGTGAAGACACTACTGTTTCCATGCTTCAACACCAGTTAACGTGATGCTGCCAAAATGCTGGCTTCTTTTATTTCTATTCCATGAGTAGACGCCATACTAAGTCATTTCCTCTCACATTAAGTACCCTGTTAATTTACATTAATTTTTGCACAGGTTTAAGTTACAATGGAAAAGAATTAAATAATGTTTGCTAAGGCTGGAGCCAAAAATAGTTTCAGTCCTTGAGATGCATGAAGCTTACTAGCATACCGCACGAGCAGCTGACAGCACCCTAATCTAGGAAAAGCTTGGAACAGAGCTAGACTCTGAATGACCCAGACCAAGAAAACATGATGGGACACAAGCATCAAAGCTGTTCCCACTGCAGAAAAATTAGTTCAGTTTAACTTCTTCATTAGCCAGCTTTTACTACCAAATACAATATACAGATTAAATTAAGATGTTTAACAAGATGATTAAAAGATAGATTCAAAGGATGCAGGGAGGAAAAAGCGGACAGTGATGATTAATAGACATAAATACCCATGGAGGCAACTGAGGAACAGTTTTTGTGATGTAGCATAGTGAGTTTGGAAGGCAGAATATTGTGACACAGGGAAAACAGAAGTTCCCAAGCTAATTATTCTTTGCAATTTGCCATCTTTTACACTTTATTAGCTTCCATTATTTCTCTCCTCAGTGCCAGCTCCCATCTCTCTCAGTAGTTTCACAAACAGGAGTTTTTCAGGTCTTAATATATTTAGGAGGGTTGTTCCAGATGCTATAATACCAAAACTCATAAAGAATTTGCAAGAGATAGGCTTCTAGTGTAGGCTCTCTGAGTCTCTCCTTTGAGGACTCTGTCTCTGCATTCACTGCAAGGGAGATTAAGCTCCTAGTCAATGCAATTCCAGTGCCTGAAGACAGATGATGCAAAGCCTCCCTGCTCCAGCACCACTCCTGTTCTCTTTAGCGCATCCCGTGCGCAGCACTCAACATGCCAGCTTGGAAGGTCACAAGGAAGACTTTCAGTTCACATCCAAAGACATGACTTAGAGCAATGCTGAGCACTTGCCAACTTAAATCTCTGAAGGCAAGGCAGGGGGACTGTAGGAGATAATTCAAAGACAAAATTATAAACAAAGTCTTTCACAGCAATACCGTGCCGATGCAACCGCATCTTTCGAAACCGACTGAATGTCATCCCCACTTCCATCCGGAGAGAGCCAAGCAGCAAGCAAGGCAGAAAACACAACTCCCAGTAAAGCCAACTCCTCTGCAGTAAAGCAGAACCCATAGAAAAAGTCAATAGCTTTGGCTTGCTTTTAATTTTTATAACATACAGCTTGCCCTAGTTTATACAGGCTGCAGCATTAGACAATTAGACATGCTGAAGTATCATTATCCGCCTGACTCGGAACTGAACATCCTCTGTCTTTGCTCCCCTTCCCTCCCCTGAGTGTGGACCCTTATCCTCATTTTTGCAACTCTCACAGAATAGCTGCCCTGCAATGATAATTATTCCCCTGTTTATGTGTTTTAATAGCTGTATTTTCTAAATCAAAAATGACATTATTTCTCAACAATCTTATTTGCAAATTTTTGCCTAGCAGATTTCTTTCAATCAGTCTTCTTCTATTTTTCCTCTTTGTACGGAAAGGAATTACTTGAAATTAAGGTTGCCAAATTTAACCTCACAAGCTAAATATATCATAGAATTATGATGTTTCTTGAAAGTTACTAACCTTTTGAAGAAAGTGTCAAAAAACAGGAGAGAAGGGAGTTGGAGAAAAATCAGCAGCTGCAAATACTTTATAAAGCAATCCTCCTAGAAGGTTTACAGCTTTTTCCCAAGGCATAGAAACAATGCTTCCCCTGTGACCTTGAATAAAATTAATATAACGGAAGGATCGCAAACCACCAGATACTTGTAAAATGTCTAACTCTTGATGAACTTTGCCAGAAAGACTGCACTTGTAAAACTGCACAATATCTAGCAAAACACTGAAATGGAGTACATACAGAATACTTGAGAATGGGCATTGGAGAACGTTTTTCTTTAAGTTATTTTAAATTGTATGCTCTAAGACAACATGAGTATCCCGTACTCATGCCAATGAATCAGGTCACGTGATCATGTGTTCCTATTTATTTACAATATCAGATAATGTTGGAGAGACTTTTAAAATTGCTTCACTGTGACTACTTTTTGTCTAAACCTACACTGCATTAGTTACCATTAATACTGCTCTGAAGCACCAAATGGCAAGAAAAATAGCCACTTATTTTGAAAAATGCCTAAAAATGACAGTACTTTAACATCCATCATCTTGCTCCTTGAAGCCCTAAGGAGTTCTTAGCCTGCTTTGGGAGGCTTAGAACAGCTATCACTAATAGCAGATATGCCCTATTTTTGGATCTACCTGCTTGTGACATATAGCTTCCTAAAACTAGTTTCAGTTTATCCTTTATTTTTTTCTTTTTTGAACATCAGACATTTGTAGTAGAGGGGCAGGTAGGAGAAAGAAGAAATCACTCAGGCTACAATTTCTCAGCTAGATACTTAAGTTCTTTTTCTTAAGATTTACAGGTAAGTTTCGGGGACTTTATTAATGTAATTGCAAAAGCAAAGCAAGTGAAAAAAACTCAAGTGTAATTTACCACATGAGGTTTATTATGCCAAACACTGGAATCCATGGAGCATTAAAACAGAGAAATTACTTAGCCTGCAAATTTAGTATCTTTTCCTATACATTAAATAATACTAACTGGCAACTAGTTAAAGAGCAACCCTCACACTAGGATGAGCATAATCCTTGTACACCTTTTCTGGTATGACCTATGCGTTAGGGCTCTATCTGTCCTGAGGATCAGTATTCCTGAAACTGAACACACATGTTTCCAAGCTGCCCAGGCTAGAAAGAGTGAAGATTAGATCAGCATATCCAGCCCAGACAACTTCGAGTTCTGCTCAGTGCCCTTGCAATTACTCCAGAACTGGATTGATCTATGGATTTATTTGGCAAGTTCAGAGCTTTCATGTCTCGAGGGAGACTAAATAGCTCATGCTCACTGTATAGCTCAAGAAGTAGTATCTTCTCAGGCAAAAGCTGGTGAGTTTGCTGCAGCTGAGCTTAGCATTTCAGAGCCTCCTTATTTCTTTATTCCATCCACCCAGACAAGACACAGTAGTACCTAGAGTTGAAATCTGCAGGTATTTCTTCTCTGGGTTGAACAATTGTGTTTCTTTGAAGCTCTGCTATATTTTTACTCACATTTCTCCGGTAGAATAATCACATTTGAGCAGAGATATGGTCACAAGGGACCTACTTTTCTCCAAAAAGCCATAAAAATTTCAGACCATGGGTTAAAATGGCCAACCTCAGACAACTGCAACAATTAGTCAAAAAACAGTCAGTCAGGTTGCAATTACCCACAAACCATCAGGAGTTACATGGCAATCTCTTGTGTCCTTCCGAGCTTCTGGAAGCTCAGCACAGTGCTGCCACTTGCAGATCCTGAAGGGTGAGGAGCCCAGCAGGCTGCCCTCGCATCTGTGCTCTTACCTCTCC
Source organism: Rhagologus leucostigma (assembly GCA_013397725.1). NCBI lineage: Eukaryota > Metazoa > Chordata > Aves > Passeriformes > Rhagologus > Rhagologus leucostigma. The sequence goes on along the minus strand of VZTD01002165.1, from coordinate 28,161 downwards.
TGTGTGGACTTCCTGCAGCATAAGGGAACAGGATGTTCATCATTAGTCAGCCACCATCTGTAGCCAAAACATCAGATGGCAATGAAATAGGAGAGGGGAGTTACTCTTATCTTCCAACCCTATTTTTTCGACAAGATGGAGGCAATATTCAAGGCATGAGATGAAAGAAAAGACGACTATGGTAGAATGAAATTTCTTTCTACAGATTCAGGTGTCCAAATGTTGCTGAAGTTCATAGATGGACAGACTTGGGGATTCTCTATGCCCTATTCTTGAACACTCCTTGAAAGTCAAATATCAGAAAAGCTACATTTGTCTGCAACAGGGGTCATTGTTTGAGGCAAAATATATTTTAATACAAGACACATCCCAGATCAAAAATATGCAGACAAGAAAGAGGTATTATGCAGAACAGAAAAATAGCCCATTAAACTGAAACACTATTTCAAAGTCCCATATCACTGAGGATCATGATTTTAAAAAAAGCCTGCTCTGAGTCAACTGGTGCAGGTTTTTTTCCCTAAGGATCTCAGTAGCCAGTTCATGAAACTGTTTAGTTGCCATAGGAGGTTAGCAAGAGTTTAACTTAGGGACTATTTCACAAGAAAACTTGGTTCAAAAGACCAAGACAGAAGAACTCAGCTAACAGAAAATCTGATCTTGTATATTTCACCCACAGCCTTTTTGTGATGTGTGATTGCACCAATGACTCAGTGTCTCATGTGAACATGCACCAGTATTAACAGAATTCTTCAGACCCAAAATTAGCCCGCAGGCAGATAACCAAGTATTCAGCAGCTTGAGCCCTGTGTTCTTCCAACACTACACAAGTGCTCAAGGAAGTTAACATGATTTGGATGATAGGCCAGTTTTTTTTTCAGGTTCACAGACCTCTGGAGGAGAGCAGCCTTGATGGCCTGTTTACCTGACACCATAGCCTACTTCCCAGAAATGGACTGGCCCTAATTAGTAACAGATAATAAAAAAATAAATTTGGAAGAATTACGTCAGCTGCAGGTTTACACTGGACTGGGCCAAAGAGAGAAGTGCACTAACAGAGACAAAAAAACTTGGAGTACCTAATTCATTCTTTTACACCTTTCATATCTTTAAGTGTTATTCTTATTTTAGGTATTTAGACCATTTAGGTATTTCGACCATCTCATTTAGATCAATTTTAGGTGTCCCAGACTGTCTCCTGCACTGCTGGAATTTAATCCATTTTATTTAGATCTAATCTCTAGCGCGTCTGTCCCACACAGCAGTGTAAACAAACATGGAGTCAGTGGGACTTTTCCCTATTCTTGGGCAGGCAGAAGCAACTTCGGATGCTTTCAGGAATCCTGTAATGAAAGTCATCCCACAAACACAGAGTAAGAAAACAGGAAGTCAATGTAGTGCTCTCAGTTGTGCCATTTGGCTCATATTCCATCTTTAGTCCATATTTTTTGATTAATATTATATGTTTATCAAGCATAAAAGGAATAGTTATTAGACCTCCAGTATATTAGAATTCTACATATATGCAAAAGTACATATTAATGAAACAGAAAAATTAACATTTAGCAGAGACTATACATAGCATCTAAAAATGTATCACTTCTGAATTGCAATGGAGATTGATAAAGATAGAGCTTTATACAGTATTTAGTCATGGATAAATAATGGAATTAATCATGTGCATGTGAATTTGCAGAAGAGAGAAAGAATATTATCCCTTCATGTACTGTAACACTGGCAGCCTTAGGTTAAATATAATTTCAAAGTGTTTTTTAGCTGAATCTAGTATTCCACTCTTTTGAGGAAAGTGTTTGGATCCCACTTAAAAGACCAATAATCCTGCAAAGAGGAAGACCACATTACCACAAGCAACTAAGAAACACTCCAGCAATCAATTATTAGAAAACATTTACCAACAGGCCTGGCATGCTCTAAAATAATTCAACATTATTTTATAGTAGTTGCAGGATATGTTGCTGTTTAAATCACACACAAAGCACGAGAGAATAGCTCCCAGCAAGGAAAGTCTCTTGGGAGAAGCTCCAAGACCCTCACCACAATAACACATTTCAGAATATGCCCCTTACATTTGACATTATACTGGGGCTTGGATTACAGAAATAGCTGATTTTTCAGGTTGACAACAAAACAGGGAGGACAGGGGAGGGTCTTGACTGCAACCCTTCTGAAACTTTCTTTTTTTACAACAGTCAGAGCAAGCTTTCGGGCAACAAAACGTTTTCAGTACAAAACGTTTTATTTGCGGGTGCTTGGAGGAGAATCAAGTGAAGAAAAGGGCCAGATGCACAGAACTGCAGAAGGCCACTGCATGTCCCACTTACAAGTAGATAGAGCACTCAGCCTGTCTCAGATCCCTTCTCTCCCTGAGAATGAAAAAACACTCATCATGTACACAGGACTATGCTGCTAGAGGCACTACAGGAGATGGACACTCAGAAAGGTGGTGCTGGGGGTCACTACACAGGCCAATATAAATTGAGAACAAGTCCACAGAGGCAGAGATCAGCTCTGTCTTAACAGTCTCACAGTGCTGGGGGAACCTGCCTCTGAAATGCTTAGCTTGTAGCTTTCCCCAAATTACAAGTTTCACATACAAAATGCTCAGATACCAGAAGTAATCAGTGGAATCTGATATTTTCCCTCAGTCAGGAATCAGGACAGTTCCCCCAGAGATAGAACTTCTTGATTCCAGACTTCGCTGCATCCTCTTAGCATCAGGAAGGAGCACTGAGGTGTGCCCTTGCTTATCTTCTTGCCTCCTCCTGCCCATATCTAGCAGGGTGCTGGAAGGCAGCAGCTGTAGGTTGACATTTCCACAGCACCATCTCCTACAGCAAACAAGATGAACGAACTCAACCCCTTGAGAGCAGCCCTCCCCTTAGCACTTAACCCCACTGCCACCCCAACCACCACTTCCTCCTGCCATACATCCTGTCTACCCAAAAAGTCCATTATAAGCTGGATAACAAACTTTACCTAGGATATCAAAAACTTCTAACCTGGGGGAAATATGACCTTTCCTCTACATTTCCTCCAGTCTGCTTTTTGATGCTCCCTTCTCTAAAGGGGCAACTAATTTGGAGGCAAACTGAGGGCAGGGACCTGCAGGCCACCCCTGAAGAAGGTGGTGCCCGCAGTTTAACAAGTGAACTGGCTGGAGATTTACCTGCCCATGTAGTCATCCCAGCCTCCTGAGGCCTTCTGCTTCTGTTCTCATGGGAGGAGAGGGATCAGCCTCCCTTTTCTACGCCTGGGAGATTAAGCCTTAAGGATAGACTGTTGTGCTGTATAATTGAAAATATCAGCCTTCCAACTGTATCACTCACCGCAGTAACACATTCCTGCTTTGGCATTCCAAAAAGGCTTCTGTGACCCTTGGCACTTTCTACACCCCAGTACTCTGTAACCTCCAGAGAGCATTGATGTCCCCTAATGAAAACAAGCCCTTCCTTTTCCTCGCTGTGGGACAGGCACTGTGACTCAGCACAAGCTACTGTGTGAATAAACATGGTGGGACAGGTCCACATTGGCACAGACAGCCCTTTGGCATCCTTCTGGTGGTGCCAGAGAGCGCTGATGGGATCTCAAGTGCTCCTTATGCCTGATTAAAGGTATTTTTGTGGTGCCAGGGACATGTAAAGTAGTCTCAGAATAAATAAAATCAGGCTGAGCAAGGACAGAAATGCTACCATGATATTTCTGTGGGAACTTTCCCAAAAGTCATCTCCCACTGAAACTCTACTCTGCTGATGCTGCTTCTGCTGGTCACATGTGGCTCCCAGATCTTTTCAGCTCATCAGCCTCTGAACATATGTGATGGCGTCTCTGTGTGGTAGGAAAAGAAAAAGGAAAAAAGAAAAAAGGTGGCTCCACTTCCAACTCCACAAAGGATATGAGCAAGCTGTGTATGCTTCTGCAGCCCATGTCAGTCAGTAAAATTAGATCCTTACATCCCTCTCCCTTGAAGACAAGTAACTAGCTGCACATCAGGCTGTACGGGGCTCTGTTGGAAGCACGAGTGCAGCAGGGAAGAAGAATGCTGGCTTGGTTCCGCCATTGCCAAGGTCTTTCCGACAGCTGGTCATCTTGGAGAGCAGCAGCGAACAGTCTGCAAGGGCTGTTCCGAGATATAATGAGCACTTCTCAAATTATTATGGTATAAATATATATAGTGCTTTCTTTTAATTAAGACTCTGATGAGCTTTTTTTCAGTAAAACATAGGAATAAAATACTTGCACATCCGTAATTATTTTAAATTATAGAGTTTTTTTTTGTTTGCCTTTTATTTGTTTTAAGATGAAAGCAAACAGTCCAAGGTTATCCTGCAGAGAATCTAGGTATGTGAAGCTTTTGTTAATTCAGCCTACAGGGGAAAAAGTAAACTTCTTCAAACTTTTTAAAGGATGTTTCATACCATAATAAATGCAATAGAATCAACTGATTGATTTTTTGAGAAGGGTCAGATTGGCTAATTTTCCACAGATATGGCCAGTAGTGTCTCTGGTGTCTATGCTGAAGGTTATACTCAAGTCTTTTACAGAACTGCTACCATTCCATGCAAATTCTTTTGCAAACTGTATTAGAAACATTCACTATGATCTTTTTACCCTCTGTCCCTGTGTCCCCAGTAAAGTAAAAAGGAAGTTGATTGAAAATGCAGAGACCAGTGAGCACTTCTATGGAATATAATCTGAGGATGCCTCAAACACTGTGTCAGTCTGGATATTTGCTGACCTTTTTTTCCCCTTTACATTAAATCAAGGGCATTCAAGGAAAAAAAATAGTAAAAATCCTCCTGAAAGGGTTAAATTTTTCCCTTACAGCTTCTCTAAGCGGAACTTATATTCTTAGTCCGACTTAAGGATATGGAATAGAAAGGCTGCCAACATCTGTTGTGGTCAGAGACAGATAAAAGAGACTAATTCAGAGCTGGAAGAACCCATGTACAGTATTCTGTGTTGCATTACCCATTCCATAAAAGCGCGCAAAACAGTATTTGATAGTATGGGAGATGGATGCTCACCTAAACTTCTTCACTGCAGAGACCCAGGAGTTTCACATGTTTATAGGTACCCCTATCATCTCACAGAGGGCACAACATGAAACATTTAACTTCTAACTGGGGAACACCAAGCTGAGAATACTTCAGAAACACTGAGTATGTAATCACACTGCTATATAATGGGAGTGAATGAAAGAAAGAAGAGAGACAGGTGACTTATGAGCCCGGCAAGCATGGGAAAAGTTAGCACGGAACGGATTAATGCTCTAAGTAACTTTGGATGTGGATTAGCCCAAACTTTATTAAGGTAGCCTGATCAAGAGTATCCACATAGAGATGCGAAGAAAAGCTAATGCAGTTTCATTCACACTCTCAGTTATCAAACACACTTCATGTAGACAAGCCTACAATTTACTGCAATCAGCAACTATTTACAAAGAAGCCAACTGCGTTATGACAACATGTGATGGGCACACAGACAAAACCAACTCAAAATCTACAGACTGCAAAACTACCATGTCTGTCTTTACTTTTGCCAGAACTGATTTTACTATAGGAACGGAACTTCAGTATCCGAAGCGAAATTCAAATAACAGCTATTTTACAAAAGGAAGGGAAATTACAGGCAGGCAACTTGATCACATTACAAGTGAGACTGAAGCCCACTGTTCAGTATCTAAATGTTGTTTTGGTGCATGCTCTGCTCTCTTTATTCCAAGGAAGCAGCCAGTAAAGTCAGTAGAAACTCTGCCCAAGAAAGTGTGCGCAGCCAGCCTGCCTGTTGTATCACAAAACAAGGTCTACCTTTTGTTTGTATCAGTAGGGAAGATTCAGGCATAGAACTAAAATTCTCCCGGGCAAGGGGGCCACAGCATGCAACCAGTCAAAACTTCAACAGTTTAGATAAATTCTTTTATAGATACCCCCCAACCATTTTAAAATTCACTTTGCACTTCTCGGTCTTAATAGCCTGCAGAACCTCACTGAACATTTATCCTTTGATACAGAGAACTCAGTTGGAATGGGCATTCCAAGATCCTCCAAGCCCAACTGCCTGACCAAAAGTTAACACACAGTAAGAGCATGGTGCAAATGCCCCTTATCACTGACAGGCTTGGGACACAAATCACCTCTCTAGAAAGCCTATTATGGTGTCTGGCCACCCTCTCAGCTACCTAATGTTAAGCCTGAAGCCTCCCAACACAGCTTTATCAGATTATAAAGCACTGGCTTGCACCCAGCACTGGATCAATAATTAGGAATTCTTAATAAACACCAGTTTCTTCTCATTTGCTTTTAATTGCACACACCTTTCCCTGAACAGGCCTTTATTTAAAGGCTGGCTTTGCTAGCTCATCCATCACATTGTCAAGCTTTTTATTAAATCCAATTTTTTTTCTACTCAATAGCACAATTATGTATTAAATACAAAGAATTGTTAAATCATGTTTATTGAGGTTTTACCACCGTTGGAGACATTTATTTTGCAACATTAAAAGCCTCAAAATATGTTTTAAATTATTTATAAGTATTTATTTTGTCATACTGCTTGGTTTTGGCTTTTTGCAAATATAAATATGTTTTGAATAACTGATCTTTACTCTACATGCATGGAAATCAATTATTTAAAACATATTTTGAGGTTTAAACAACTATACCACGTTTACCTCCTCCGTAATCTCAGCCTGCACGTATTAAAATCAAGATGCATGCTGCCACTTAAAGACAACTTGCTACAGCTAAATGAAGTATCTGACACAGCTCGTAGATCCCACTACCCGCATCCCAGTTAAGTAACAAGCCCAGGAGGCTGATAGCAGCCTTTGTGCAAAACGTGATCCAGTAGGATTTTGCCATCCCAAGCCTGCCAGGCTCTAGATCTGTATTTCTGTGACTGCGATGGCAGCTCCTTGCAAAAAGGCAGGGTCTGAGGAAGAAATAGGAGGCTTTAGCACACCACACAAGTTCTTCGTGTTCCACAGCCCAAACCAGGCTTATCTGGAGCCAATTTACCACATGTAATTTATACCAGACCCTTGCTGGAATGACTTGCACTCTTGCGGCGCTTCAGATGTACATCCAATAGCAAGCTGCCCCTCTGGATGAGTGTTAATACACAGGTCCAAGTACAAAATCCAGCACCTAGAGACACCATGTAGCTCTTTAGCTCTCCTTGAGAGAAGCTGAGCCAACAGCTCAGCAGCTGGGCTACACGCATCCATGGATGTGCCTGGATGTATCTTGTCCTGCATCTGATAGGTGTAATACAGGTTATTTTCTTCTTTTTAAGACTTGAAAGTGTTCTTCAATAAATAATGAGATCAAATAGTTATAATGAGGTTTTCAGCCCAAGAAATTTAGGGTTTTAACTTAGTTATAATTCCAAAAGAACAGACCTGGTCCTTAGAGATGCTGAGCACTGGGTACACATAACAGAAGAAATGCATGAGGAATATACAATTTTCTCATGAATCTGTAAGACCCTGGTAGCCTTTCACAGTGTTTATGAGCATGAAATTCAGAAGGCACTATCTAATAGTCTTTTATGTCTCATGCCCAACCTGTAAGTTGCATACCTGAACCACAGCCTGTGGAGCAATAGCAGCCACCCAGGAATATCTGCCATGAGTGAGGGAGCAGTGCTGTGGAAATCAAACACTGAAGGCATGTCCCCAGTGCACCCTGCAATGCAGTGCAAATACCCAGCTCCCAGAGCAGAAGCAGCCCAGACTAGGCAGCATCAAGCTCAGCAGCTGACCTCTCTAACAACACTGAAAGAGACCCAAAATAAGCAGAACTTAGATAATTTTATTGCGATTACAGCATCAGAAGCCCTTAACGAAAAAAAACCTAAAGTAACATTCTTGTTAATTTTTCTTCAGAGTGGTAGGAGCAGCTTTTGTTCAACCCACTACTGAGCTTTCTAGATATCAATATACAGAAGGTAGATTATATTCCTCTGCAAGTATACACCACTGTGCTATCAAAAGACAACCTTTAGCAGTCTCACACCACCCCTGTATCCTCACTATTTTCAACAGGGAAGCAAAGACTAACACCAAATAGGCAGGGAGCAGAGTGGTGAGCATAAAGCTGCCATGTCCTAGATAACCACCCTAAATTCTAGAGCATCTTTTTGGCTTGAACAGAAGGAAGGAGTTCCCTCACGCTGCATGGCCAGCAGCTCCTGAACTGCCAAGCAAGATACCACACTTGCAGGACAACACAAGCCTCACCAAAATTAAAACAAGTAGATTTTCATTAGCTGAACATGCAAATGGATTATGCCAACAACACGTCAGGTCCTTAGTTATTCATTGTAACAGGCCCCCTCCCCTCTGGGAAAGGGCTAAAGATCTTTCCTGGATAATTTTTGCTAAAGTAGCAGAAATTGTTTCAGCATCAAGTATAGCATCAGTATTCAACGGTCTTATATTGCAAACCCTCAGCCGCGCACAGCAGTCTCACCAGCTTTGATATTTATCAGTGATAAGAAAGTTCTTTTAAATCCTCACAGCAGTCAAAACACCCCACCAGAGAAAGCCTGGAGGATACCAAGGAGAAAGGACAAGGCTGGATTAATTATTATTTTAACACCAGCCCACTGTTTCGAATCAGTTGATACTTCTGAAGGCTGTTTGAGTGGTGGAACTGTTTCTAGGCTATTAATTTGGTGTAAGTATTTACTCTGAATAATATTTTTGTGATTCAGCTGCCAGATCTCTTTTATCTGTAGCAATTTCCAGTTAGTAGGTGTCATTTGCACATTGCTTTACATATATTTAAGGTTTTATGGATTAGCCGTGTGTTTCCCAGCTTTGTAACAGATTTCCAAGCCTCTTGCAAGAGCTGATTCAGCAATAGGACACCATAGGCTACAATATCATCTAACATATCTTGGGCAACGGATACGCATTTTGACTTTACCCCTGACACTGCATCAGAGGCGTAAATTATTAGGAATACCAGCTTTAGGAAAATAGCAGATGTTTTTGCTGCCATAAGACCACATATTAAAATAAGAGTTAGTAATGAAGAACATGCCTACAGCTTTCCATGGACTGCCACCATTTTAAACAGTTAAAATAAAGGAACGCCTTTTCATTCTTTAGCCCTTGCATCCATGGATTTTATGGCACTTTTTACAGTCTGCCTCTAACACCACCTCTTCTTGGCACCAAGCAGCCACACAAGACAAGAACCAAGCCTCAAAAGGTTTACAGTTAAATACAGAAGAAAAATTATCTCAGGGAAAAAAAACTCGTAAGATCAATAAATATTATGCTTCCATTTCGTAAATGGATAGAGAGACCTCTCTGTGCTATTTAATAGACATAGCCTGCAAAGCAATACAGCACAGGCTTTATCCAGGCTGGGGATCAACACAAATCAGAAAACACAGAATTGACTCAGTTCTTCAAGCAAGCATTTTTAAAAAGCCCCAAACTTCTAGTTATAACAGACTTATACCAGTTTAGATATTGCTTACCCCCTCCTCCTTTTTCAAAGCCTCAGCTTTCTCATTGTGCGTCGAGGAGGGCAGCAATCAGCCACAGCAGTCCCTGCCCACAGCACAGCAGGAAAGAGGGGAACCCACTTCCCCAGCCCCTCAGCCCTTTATAGTTTGTTTTGCCACCTGGTGTGAGACCCAGCTGGGATGAATCCTCCGGAACTGCTCCACCCAGAACACCAGGCTGTGTAATTCATGCAGCCTCATGGCTGTCAGAGTAGAAAAGGAGCCAATCCATCCCCCACTGTAGCAGTAATTCTGTCTGCTAACCAGGGCAGCAGCAAATTCTGCAGCAGGCCCAGAAGAAAAGTGTTGTGAGCTCCTTGCAAAGTTCCTGCAGAAATCTTTCCAATATTCTTCAACTGAAAAAAGCTACTCCCTCTCCTCCATGGATAACACCTTCCCAGTGAAGTCCTGCTTGCAGTCAAAATGACACTGGTACTTTGTTAGCACAGACCTTTCACAAAGACCACAAAAAGAGCTGGAAGTTGTCAAATGATAGGGAAGCACTAGCATTTCCCCACAGAAGAGAAAAAGCTATCAGCAGCAGCCTAAAAACAAAAGAGTTGACTTTTGTTTACAGTACTTGACTGTGAGAGCAAACTGGGCCACTCATTTAGAGCTGGATCCTGCTCCCTGACTGAGCAGCTATTTTTAACTTCTGTGTTTTTGTAACAAGTCTGGCTATGAACTTTGCTACAGCTCCTCATACAAAGAGAATTCATAGACTTTCAGCAAGGCTGCCATGTTTTAGATTAGATGGCAATTTTATCTGAAAAAATGACAAGGAAAAAAGTGGCTTCTCTTACTCGGCAGATATGTGCCCTGTGTGTATTAGGTCATAATTTTTTCACGCTGATGATGAAATACAGTCCCCTTGTTTTCAGTTGTTCCGCCTGCAGAGCTGGCGTTGCTCAGAGACAGAGAGCATTCATATCTCACAGCTTTGCAGAAGACATCTGTATGAAACTTGAAGGGTTTGTTGTCTGGTTTGGGTTTTTTTTTCTGGGGGAGCTGTTTTTTGGGTTTTTTTGGGGGGTGGTGGTGTTGGTGTTTGTTTGGGTTATTTTATTTATATTTCTGTGTGTAACAAGCACAGGTGGATCTGCCCTACAGCTGCCCAACCGCGCTACTGTGTGTCTAGAAGCTTGTCCCATCCAGGACCCGCAAGATCTGTTCAGCTACCAGTAGGCAAAACGTCATGGGACTCACATAGAAGTTAAATTTATGACATTCTCACATAAATCCTTTGCCTCCAACAGCTAGGGCTTTGAACAAAATTTGTGAGATTTATTATAAGAATCATCAGGCATACCAAAATGCCACTGAGGCTAAGCAAAAGCTTCTCGAGAAGCGGGTCTGCAAAGCAAGTGTGTATTTTGGCCACAGCACGACCTCTGTCCTCTGGGCCTGTTGCCCCAACAGCCAGCTTTGCCCCTCCCTGACAGTGAAGCCCAGTGCAAGCAAAGGTGTCACAAAAGTCATGGTGTTGACGGTCACATATATTGCACGGCACGTTGCTTCTAAGAAAACCTGGAAGAGGTGGTACGTCCAGGTCCCTGCAAAAAGGCAGGAGAGGACAAAGGAGGAGCAGCCCTCCCTGTCCAGGGATATGTGGGACAACCTGGTCTTGAAGACAAGCAACACTCCTGCAGCCTCTGTTCCCTGCATTCGCTCGGTGGCATGTACAAGTAGTATTCCTCAAAACTGGCCGCAACACAGATAACAGATGCAACTGAAAACTCTGTTCCTTCCCAGTGGCTCCCTCCAGAGTCTAGCTTTTAGCTTCCTGAACTTTAGGGGAGAGCTTTATTTGGGGGACAGTGAAGGTGTTGATAGCTTGGGGCTTTTTTTACTATCTACGTGATTTCATTAGATTCTCTAAGATAGAAAACTTTAGAAATAAAGCAGCCAAATACATAGTCTAAAGTAGAGAAAAAAGAAAAGAAATGATGTCACCCTCAAGCAGTTCCATCAAGGGATGACATTTTAAATCACATCATGTCTCACACCCATTTCTTAGTGCAAAATAAATCACTTGAACAGAGTGCAAGCCAATTTTTACTTTAAAAAATGTTGTGTCCTAAGGCTCTCTTCTTGAACTTCAAAAGCATGCTTCATAATTACTCTACCTATCAAAGGAAACTCAATATTTCACCTCCAACCTCCCTCTGCTTGTGTTATAATTTTTAATTGTTAATAAATTATATTAATTTTAAACTGGTTATTCTCTCTCGAAATTACATCTTTCAAATGGGTCTGCAAACTTATTTTAAATTAACATATTTACCTTAAAATGATATATCAGTAATTTGTTTATGACTTTTCTTGCCTCTTAATTCTTGTATTAGCATTTCAGTTCTTGGTTACCTTGTTTAATTTTATTTGAAAACTGTTGTCTCAATTTAAGAGCCAAAACCTATTTCATAGAGCTTGAGAACTCTGGCAAGCAAGAACTTTTATTTATCTGGCATATTTATATATTTTTATTTGGCGTCGTCATTATGCACTGCAAGGTCTTTTGTCATTGCAAGCTTAAGACAGATGGAAAATGTGGAGGTCTTGTTTGCAATCTAAAATCTGCTCTTACAGTTGCATGCAGTCACTCTTAAAGAATATAACACATTGGTGTTTTCATCAGGGCTATGCTATTTTCTTTAGATAGCAGGTGTTTTACTCAATGCACAGTCCTTGCAAATACATTCAAGAAAGTCAGGCATGGCAGGTAGGGTATTTTCTGTAGAGGAGAGGGTGCCTCTGGACAGTGGAAGCAAGGTTCTCTGCATATTCAGGTGTGATAATGAAGGCATCATTCTTCGTAGATTCCAGCAGTCAGCATTTAAGAGTCCTCGCTTATTTATCAAGGTTGGTCACATGCTTAAATGGACGAATAGCGATTGCAAAATGGTAGAAAAATGTCAGTACATCGTTGCCAAAATCACATTAATCAGCACTCTTAAAAACTCCAGCATGCAGAAAATACCTTCATGGCAGGACCAGCCAAAATATGTTGCAGAATCTTGTGCCTGAGAGCAACCTGTGCTAGGAAACAGGGAGGGAAGTTCACACCCAAGCAATGCTCAGCTGGCTTCCGAGGCTCTCAGCGTGGATCGAGGCATATTGGAGCACACTGAAAAAGGAAAACGCATCCAGTTGGTGAACTCAACCATGTGACTGAACAAACCATTTCCCCATTGAAAGAAAAGTTTTCCCAGAGATGCCTTTGGGATTTCTGAGCAGCATACAGGACAGTAATGCAAAGCAGAGATTGGAATACATTGCCAGTGTTACATTAAGACCAGTGTCAACAGGATGCTATTCAGTGCCAGGTGGGTACTCTTTAGTCTGCAGGGTGATTTTTTAATAAAAAAGGTAAGATGAGGACTGTCTCACCATTCCAGTAAATTACATATCTACATAAAATTTTATTTTTTTTCCAAGTATCAGGAGATGACTACTTTTTTTTGCCCATGCTAGAAGAACTCCGGCTATCAAATCTATGAGACAAATAGCCTGTATCTCATACTGCTACCCCCCAAACGTGCCACATTTTGTCATCTTGCCCTCATTATTATGCACAACAATCTTCCAGTAGGAAAGCAACCTAGGTTTTGCTGTTCCTTCAGCCGAGGTCCCTGCTCACAATCAAACCCACTGAGACAATCACCTTTTGTGAGTCCTGGTGACACCCTTCACTGGTAGATGAACTAAATCACAGGAAGATTGAAGAAGTACAAGCACACCAAAGAATAGTTTCAGACCCGATTCACGGTCTTGAATAAATCTCAAAGCAGGCTTCCAGGTCTCAGCTCATCAAGATGAAAATGTAGCTCCTAATTCTCCCCATATGTTTCAAACAAAATTTTATGAATGAAAGATGGATCTTCTTCCCAGTTGCTCCCTTCTAGCGCAACCCACCCAATTCCAGATTAACCCACCTCCTTCTAGTTCCATCTCCTCTGTGTGGTCGAAAACAAAGCAGGGAGCTGCACCAACAGAGACACTGGAATTCTCCTTGCCAAAGGAGCAGGCACATGAGGTAGAAGGCAACATTTGCTGGAAACTCAGATGTTGAAACACGTGTTTTTCTCCAGCAAAATGAAAGAGGAAAGAATCATGTGGAATGAGGCAGCGCAGTTCCTCTCTTTTATGTTGCGAGAGCTTCCAAAAGAGAAGTTTCTTTCAAACAAAAGTGAGGCATGGGTAGTTTTCCAAATGTTCTCGTTTATTTATGATAGTTGTCTTCATTTAATGAGCAACGTGTTTTCTCTCAAGTCTGGCATAGCCACTGGCTGAAGCAACAGATGTACCACACTGATGATCCTGAAGAACAAAAACACATCTGTCTGCAGTAGCTCTTTTGGACTCTGAGGACCAAGTGTACAAGCCTGTGGGAACTTCACAGAGACTTGAAGTCCTAATTTATTCATTGTTGATTTATTTATATACATTTATGCAAGAGCTGTAGTGCTACACGATAATGTACATAGAAAATTTTAGGATATAAATTACTTTTTTTCTGTATTTTAATATATCAAGCAAAAAAAAATAGAAGAGGCTTTAGTCATCCATGAAATGGCACATTGTTAGATCTTTGTGTATTGAGGCGGGCATTGGACATTTTATTGTGTACACAATTGGCACACCTGGGAAAAAATGCATACACTGCTTGCTAAAATGCCTAATCTCTTCTTTAGCACATTTGTAGTTTAATTACAAAACCTACCAAACAATTAAAATTCAGGTCAGCACACTGCAGTAATATCAGGCTTTGATGTGGGGTCAGTATTGGTCACAGTCCTGTACTCATTACATAGGTTAATCAATTTGGTGGAGTAAATATGACAGGACTGACCAAAAATCTATGTAATTACCATCGCTCTGAGAGCACAGGCAAGCACAGCTGGTTTATGCGCTTGAAACACGAGTAGTATTTTTTGTAAATGAGCAGAGATCCAGAGCTGTTAGTGTAAAGCAGATTTGTTTCTTCTACGAGTGGTCCCTCTCATTGCTGCTGTCCATCTGCACGTGTGACGTGCAGCAGGGTGTGCACCCCGTGCCAGCACCCTCACACACACACACAGTCAAATCGTACGAATGGGCTGGTGACAGTGACCGTCTCTGCCGCTGCAGCGTCCCCCTGGCCGGAGCTGATGATGTTCTGTGCTGAGAGGCAAAGCCCCTGAACAGACCTGGCAGCAGCAATTAAAGTAATGCACACATTGCTGCTCGTCTCTGAAAGATAAAGGCGTGTGTGTGACAGTGGTACTGAAATGGGCTGGGAATGTGTGTTTGTGACTGCCCCAGCCATCTTCACTCCCAGCCCAGCTCATGAGACCTCCTGGTTTTGGACACCTTTCAAACAGGAGCTGCTTAAAAGAAATGGATCGCTACAGCCATATCAAAGATTGCTTTCTCTCGCCCAGACACAGATTCTTCTCAATTTCCAAATAACACAAACCCATCATAACCTTCAGATAGGTCGTTATTTGTCCAGCTTGAGGGATGTAAAAGGCAAAAGTGTCAAACCCATCTGAACTGGAGAAGAGAGATTGCTGCTGGTTTTAGGTAGGATGCACAGAGTTTGCTTCCTGCCCTGAAAGCCAGAAGTTATCAGGTTGTTCAGCCTGGTATTTTTGCAATAGTCACTGAATTTCCCCTGAAAACAGAGTGACAGCGAGAAGGTTTGAGCTGGGATTTTTGCAACAGTCACCAACCTCCCAGGGAAATTCAGTGAGAGCTGAAGAGTTTTGATCCCTCGCATTGAAGTTGATAGCAAATTAATATGCATTTCCATGGGGGCAGGAGTAGGTCTGGGTGCCACAATCCCATAAGCTCTTTTGAAAATCGCAGTCTTAAATGGTAATATTCTGATATTCCAAATATGTGGGGTTAGGTGATTTGTTCTAACTCTTAAAAACATATTAGTCATAATTTTCTTCTGCCTTTCAATTCCTATGAGATAAAAGGAGTCTGGCTTTACAAGCAGCAAGATTTACCAAAATAGTTCCGGAGAAGTTTTAAACCATTTTCTGCAGTATTTCCGAATTTTTTTCCCGATCTTCTTTTCTGTAAAACGTGTGCCATACAGGATGTAGGACCAGGGGCACTGCCCTGGCTGAGCATTTACCTGGGCTGGCTCTTGGGCGTTTGCAGTGGGTGTCACCTGAACCTTGCTCATCGCCCCGGTGGCGTCGGCCCCAGGAACAGGCAGCCAGCCCCGGACAAACGACCAAGGCAGGGGGCTGCAGGAACATGCCGGAGGGCACACACAGCCAGACAGTGCACGACAACAGGGCACAGCACGGCAGTGCGGTGGCCTGCTGGGTTTTCATTAGGGTGTGCCAAAATATTAAAATAGGGCAGTAAGGAGAAAATGTTTTTTTAATAAACCATGGGTCGTCCCTTCGCAAACCAAAAGTTTGACTGCTGTCGAGACAAGGTCTGTGTCTCCTTGTGCTTGTTTGCTGGTGCCTATTTCAATAGCCTCTTTATAGACTATAGGAATAACAGAAGCCTCTAAGTGTTGCTGCAGTGTTAATGCTTACTACTAGGAAAAGGCGTTGATTAACAGACCTTTACTGCTCATTTTATGTCTGAGTCCTACTCCTTACAACACTCTGCTCTCTCATGCTCCCCACCCACTGCATTTAAACGAACAAACCACGTTTTCTTTATGTCATCTCCAGCCATCCCAAGAGCTTTGATCACCAAAGGAAACATGTCAGAGCTGGCAGTGTTCTCATTCTGGGGAAAATGTTGATGTTTTGGACTTATTTTTCTTGTGCATCAGAATGACAGCAAGTATTTTGAACTGGTTTAGTTTTCCAGGGAAGAAAAGCACTCTGGTCAGGATAGCTTATTTCACTTAGCTTTAATATATCATTTGTAGGATGACTTTAATTATTTTTTAAAACTACTTTATAACTACCTCCTAAAAAAAAGTATAAAACAAACCTTCAAGGAAGAAATTGCTTGGAAAAAAACATTGAAGCTGCTTGTCGTGGCAGTAATCAAAAGGACATATTAATATCTTGCTTTTATATTTTCAAATAAAATTCACTAAAATGGCCACAAAGCCACTATACATTCTTGTTTAAATTA
>VZTD01002165.1:0-11307 GCA_013397725.1 Rhagologus leucostigma | reverse complement strand
AAAAAAAAAAAAAAAAATTTGTGTGGAAAATCATTCCAAGCTATTTTTCATGGACAAACTGAAGCTGCCAGGGGCAAACACAATGTCTTTTTTTGCTCTCTCTCACCTCCTTATTACCGAGTTTTACTGCCAGCTGTTCTGTGGACTTCAGCTGGGTCACTGCGGAAATGTGGGAGCAGGCAGTGTGTTACCCCCGAACTGAGTGAGTGGAGTATCAACACTCCATTAGGGACTATATAAATATTATCGGTAGCGGACTGGGAAGTGTCAGTCACCCTTCGCAGCAGCAGAATTGGTCCCGCGATGACCATTCTCCTTTATCTCAAGAAACCTCACATGGCTGCCTTTTTCATTCCCGAGTCTGGGAAGCAAAAGCAGTCGAAGGGCAGTGCAGTGCAGAGCCAGCAGGAGGTGCTCCTATAGCAAGGAAATCTGTCCAACAGAATAAATCCTACCTCTGTGGTACCAAATTTCCCTTCCACTATAACATAAAACATGTTTGGCATACTCAAAAAAGGGCTTTTGGCATAGCAGGGAAACCAGTTTGGGCTCTCCTACTGCAGAAACCTAGACAGATGCAATATTTCTCTTGTTTTTAAGTTACTGTAATCAAGCATACTGCAAAGGAGAAAAAAATAAATGAAAATATGTTGTTAGGTCCTAGTAGACTTGCAATTTCTGAATTTCTTTTACAAATGCCCATAGAGTATTCCATCTTTATCCTCCCAAGTCACTGAGAAAAACACATCAAAGAGCATGTTTGCATTTCTATAATAGATAACAGCATTGACATAAGCTTCAGGGTTCATACAAACTATAAACTGAATTACCAATCGCCTGTCTCACATATTTATAAACTGTAAGTCGAGCCTGGAGAAAAAAATTCCAACTACAGGTGAAATAATTATTCCGAAGCTTTTAAAGAGTCACGTCTGAGCTGCAATCTGAATTCTGGTGGATGTGAATTATCAGTTTGGTTTGTACCAGCCTCTGCTTCCATAGCAGGAGTCAAATGGTAACCTGGGCTCTGCTCCTCACTGCCATGGCAAGGTGGGCACGTTGGCATCATCGTTTAAACAAGAGATTCTGTAAAAGCTGCAGGTCTCTGTCTCGCCTGGCTGAGGAAGGAAGGGATTTTCTCCTGCCTTGCCTCCAAAGCCAACTAGAGCTGGCTCTCCCGCAATCCTCCGAGACACCAGAGCCAGAACAGAGAAAGCCCTGATGGCCCAGAGCTTTTGCCTACAAACCTGCAAGCATTACAGACTATGACACTTCTCCTCACACCTTAAGGCGGAAGAAGAAAATTCTCCTTATTTCTGTAAAGCTCACACAGGAAGTGCCCATTTTGGGAGAAAGAGTAGTTCTCAGGTGAGGATGGATGTCAGCGGAATCCAGTGTCTGAAGACAGCATGAGTCATTCATGCAGCAGCTCTCTGTACAACCACACTGAGGGTTTTGTGCTGTATTGTCAGAAAGGAAGACAAAGAGAAGAGGGAAATATTGCTAAAAAAGGTTATCATGCTGCCTCATGCAAATGTGTCAGAAGAGAAATTGAAACCCACAGGTCAATACCACTTCTGAAACTCCAATACTGATCTGAGCTATCAGCTCCTCCCCAGAACTATCCAAAGCACCTCTGCTGCTGCTGCTGCTGCTGCTGCTGCTGTTCAGCATATCCAAAAGGAGAAGTAACAATAGGACTCAGAGGAAATAATGGCATAGGATTTGAGATGGGATGTTCTTTCCCTGGGTACTCTGACAAAGACTGACTGGAGACTAAGTTGGACATGTTTGTCTCTAGACCTCACACAAAAAAGAGTAGACCCAATATTTTATATTAACTTCTCAGTAATATGTGGTTCTGGAATATACAACAGCATGTAGGCACTTAAGACATGCAAAATTAGGAGACTTTAATTATTACAGTTCCATTTTGAAAATTCAGACCTCTCCTCTTCAGGACTTAAGAAACTATGTTGTCTGAAATTACTCTAATTTTTCATCTTAGAGACTTTATATTGCAGTCCTAAGTTCTTCTCAACAATACAGATAGGAACAATCCATTTCCCTGTGGAATCCCTATTGCATTACAAAAACACTGGAAATCCATTAAATCCAATATTATTAATGACCTTGCAACTGAAATGATTACCTGGGGATTTTTAGCCATATGACAAGAGCTTTTCCTGAATATATTGAGCATTTACTTTTTTAAAAAACCTTTTCTGACAGACAGGAATGATTCCAAACCAGACCAGATGTAACATACCCAAAGTTTTGCCACGTGGCAACAAAACCAGCCTATAAAATTACTTTTTGGAGAGTCTCTTAGTCTCCTCAGCATGATCGATTCTTGTTCACTTATTACTGCACCAGAGCTGGCATTAGGATTTGGGGTCAGACCAGCAGAAAAGGATTCTGGTGACAATAGCGGCATTCACGAGCTCTGTCAGTGCAGCATGGTTTATTTAATTCAGCAAACACTTAGGTTTGGCAGCAGAGAGAGGCACAGCAATGTAGACAGAAATATTAAGGTGTAAGCTCAGAGAAAAAAAATTTGTCTTGGTTAGACCATGTCTAGATTCAAAGGAAAATTGAGGGGGGAGCAAGGGAGTGAGATTTTTTTTTTTTGTTCCTGGGTTGTTATTTTTCTGAAGTAGAGTCCTGTTCTCATGCTGCAAGAAACATGAGGTGAGGATCACTCAGTGAGGAAGGCTCTGCAGCTGACAGATTACAGGACAGATTCAGCTCACTCTCTTTAGCTCTGCTCCTCTGCAAACTGAAACACTCTCTCCTTTTTCTCTTTGGATACATTATCTGAGAGGATCGATACATAGGAGTGAAGACAGCTCAGCTTTCTCAGAAACAGACGAAGCACTGAAAAGACACTCCAAAGGGCCCTAAAAAGTACTTGACTCTTGAATAGGTTAGTATTTAAAACACTGGACTGTGTAAGTGAAAAATGAAAAACTGTTCCAGTAGAATATGCACCAACACTTTAAAATGGAAGTTTACAAACAAGAGACTCTTTGTTCAGTGGCACCATTTCCTTTGGTGTTTGGAGGCTTTTTTTGTTCCTTTCTGGCTCCAAATGCCCTTAACGAAACAGAAAACAAATCTTGCTCCAAAATCTTGCTGAAAAAAATACTTCTAGATTAAAACACAGAAAAACCCACATGAACCTGATGGGATGGTGTACTTGACCGACTCTCCTGTCAAACAACTTCAGAACTTGGTAGCAGTGGAGAAGTGGAGCAGATCCTCGTGCACATAAGGGAAATGGCCAACACAACCCCAAAATGTGGCTGATAAATAACATGCAGTTATTACTGAGTGCCCCTGATACTTCCATGTTACATTGTGTTGTCAGGTGTCTCACCTTTTTTTGCTCCAAATGGCTCTCAGCTTTTCTGGATGCACTACTCCACAGCCATCACAGCTGACAGGGCTGCTTGTGCCAGATGCTGTAAAATTTGAAGGAGCAAGGGCTCCAGGGTACTGTAGTTGTTGTAAGGCTCCTTCAGCTTTATGGAGAGCTCTTCTCACCTTTCCCAGGACACCATCAGCAAAGACTCAACATGCACTGTAAGTCATGTGTATCTAGGCTGCATTCAGCAGAGGTGGTTTCTGAGAGAGGAGCTGGGCTGACAGTTGAGTGAGCAGGTTTGTGTTCTTGTAATAATTTCCTTTGGTTTAAGCTTTTAAAGACTTACAAATTTAGAGAGCTGTCCTTATAGTTTTTATGTAAATGAAATAAATCAGTGTTCCTGCAAAATGCCTACTGATAACTCCTTCCAGTCATACTGGTGTGTCTGAATGGCCAGACCTACTCTACCTTTATTAAAGAGATGGTGGACTGTTTATGGAAACCCTCCTGGGCTAAGCACTTTGGTTACTGGTACAGCCCAGCACGATGACTTGCACAGAAGAAAGCCCTCCATCGCTGAGGGAAAGTGCTGCCAACACATCAGCCCACCTAGGTGTGCTCACATTGTCCCACACCTATGTGATCTAAACTCAGTCAGGGCAAGCAGGCAACAACAAATAAAATGTCCTGGTTTGGCAGCCTCTTGCCTTTCTAGGGAGAGATTGTTTAAAGCACTTCCAACAATCCTGCTGGGGCACGGACATTTTCTTCCTTGGCCTCATGGTAGCCCATGTCTCTCTCTGGGATCCTTGGGCCACACAACATTTTTGAAGGAAGCTCAGCCCTCAGGTCAATCTCAAGCCATGCAGTTTCCTCATCACCCAGGTGATGGCTGACATCTAGGCTCTTGACAGAAGAAAAGAGGCAGAGAAGTAAAATGTTAACTATTACACACTTACTAAGTTATATTACACTAATGTCTATTATCAGGGGAACTAGACTCTGGAATGGGCTACCCATGGAGGTGGTGGAGTCACTGTCCCTGGAGGTGTTTAAGGAAAGACTGGACATGGCACTTGGTGCCATGGTTTAGTCGACAGGGTGGTGTTCAGTCATAGGTTGGACTCAATCATTTCAGAGGTCTTTTCCAACTTCGTTGATCCTGTGGTTCTGTGGTAGGGATGGATCTCAGAATCAGTGTGAAGACTTGCTGCTGCCATTTCCTTCTCTACCATATAGTAGATGGGTGTTCATGCTTTTGATGGGACTAAGGCACAAAGGATCCTGTCCTTGCATGACAGAGGACAGCCACCACAGGCGGAGAGCCTTAGCCTGGTGGGAGGACGCCCAGTGGGAGCTCTTGCATTTATGCAGGGCCCCACTGAACTGACAAGCAGGCACTGGCCCAAGCACGATGGTTACACGCACTGCTCCACACCGAGTTATATTTAACACAGGAGCCTAAATTACACAGCAGATCAGAACTCCCTTTGAAAAGGCTAACAAGGTGCCACCTGTTTCCCAGGTCACAGCCAGGACTTTTGAAAGCACACATGTTTGACAAGACCCAGATCAACTGAACAAAGTAACAATAATAGGGCCCCCTCCCCTGCTTGGGCACTGGGCAAGAGGCAGCTGCCCTGGTGCCTGGCTGGAAATCAGGAGCAGCCCCAGGGAACCTTGCAGGCTTCCCCAGCTGCGGGAAGAGTCCACAGGGAGGATGGAGGATGTGCAGCAGTAACGAGGGAGACAAAAGTGTGACTGAGGGGACAAGGATCTTCTGAGAGATGAGAATGAGCTGAAGGATATTTCATTTCCCCAGATGAGGATAATTCAAAAAAGTTCAAAGATATGAACTTCCTCCAGAGCATAAGCTTCTCTGGGGCAGAAACCTGTTAATTGGGAGAGCATACCACGTGTAACAGAGGCTGTGTGGGCAGCTCCATAAACCATGGAGTGGAGCAGGAGAGGAGACCTTCCTGCCCAAATCAGACATTCACTCAGACAACACCAAATCCACAGCCCAGGTCAGGGCGTGGATGAAGTAAAT
Source organism: Rhagologus leucostigma (assembly GCA_013397725.1). Lineage (NCBI taxonomy): Eukaryota > Metazoa > Chordata > Aves > Passeriformes > Rhagologus > Rhagologus leucostigma. The sequence goes on along the minus strand of VZTD01002165.1, from coordinate 5,890 downwards.
CCATCTCATTGCAGCCCTGTGCCTGCAGCCCTGCAAGAGCTTGCATAAAGCAGTGTACCTGGATATCTCCAAGAGCTCCCCTGCACCCTCCCTCTGGATCCATCTCTGGAGTTTGCTTCAGCTGTTTTTTTCAAAACATCCATAGTAGTTCCACCATTTTAATATCTACCTACAAAACCTCCTGATGCTTTGGGTTTTAGTGAACCACAAACTACCTTAAAAAATGCAACATAAAATTAAAGAATTCACTGTTCATAGCTCCAAGTAGGGAACCAAGTAATTAATACACATCTTAATCTACAGCTTCTGCTATCCTTATACAGCTCCAGTGCTTTGGCCTGCAGCCCCTTTGCCTTAATTGCTCTCACTAAAGATAGCGCTCTTCTAATGCAGAATAATCTGGTGAATCCTGTGCCCATATCAGAGCTAAATGCACAGTTTTTAACAGGAAGAGACCTCAAAATAACAAGGTGTTTGTTTGAGTTCAAGGAAAAATAGAAAAGTTTACTGAAATTCAAAATAATATATCTCACATGAAACGAAATCCCATTAAAAGTTAATTTTTCTAGTTATCTAATATTATTCTGGCTATGGCTAATATCTCATGGATGATCCTTTGCTAACTTATAATGGCGGGCCACAGCCTGTCTGCATGCCAAAGATACCCTCTTTAAAGAAAAATAAATACCACGGAACGCTTCTGATCTTTCTAGTATAAAGATTTTTTTTTAATGAAACACTATTTAGATGCTTCACGGCCAGCAAACATAAATAAATGTCATAAAAAGTAGTCTTGTCTGTGAGAGAGGTCTGAAAAACTGAATTCCTCAGGGGACAGACAAATAAACCGGGGAAAGTTTTATTTCATTATCAACATAGGAGCGGCATGCATACATCAGCTGGTATCAATCTTGGTTATAGCTTGAGGCCAGTGACTGACGGCATGCTGCAAATTGAGATTCTGACTTCTCCATCACAGCATGCATTTGAGTCATTTTCTGCAGCTTTTGGTTTTCCAATCTGCACTCCTCTGCTGCGTCACCTTCCCTGTGCCCGGAATGACTGCCTGCAATTGGAGGTTCAGGGACTTTTTAAGCTGGAGGTTGTATCCGACTGGTTGTTTCTTAGACGAAATGAATTTGCCTAATCCTTTTCTGAATCCATTCATGCTGTCAACATCCATAACATCTTGCAGCAAGAAACTTCATAATTTAATTACACATTGTGTAAAAAGGTGCTGAAATTAGTAAAAGTTATTAAAGTCTTTTAGCCAGGAAGAATATCATTATCCGGACTCTCTTGTTTTGCTGAAAAGCCTTGCTACGTGGGCAAGGACCGTCGGCTCAGCTGCTGACTGGAGGCTCACCCAGACGCGCAAGTTTTGCAGCTGCTCCTTCCTTCTGACTAGCACAAAGAGGCAGAGGAGGCAAGGTAGAAACAGGAGATAAAGCACAGCTTTCTGTGGAGATGTACAGACCAGAGGTTGACTGATCAGTCGTGGTGGAACCTGGCAGATGAGCAACAAGAGCCACAATCTGAACCCTTGCTTCAATGCTCTGCAATAGCCCAGTCAGCCTCAAAGGGTCCCCCTCTCTCACTATCCTTTTCAGTGGGGCAGAAACCATTCTCCTCCTTAGGCAGGGCTTATTTGCAGAGGGCCTTAGCACCCATGCTCTGGCTGAGCTCAGCAGGAACCACAAGAGGTCTGGGAGACTCAGGGTAGCATCACACAGGGAATTTTGGGATTTTAAGTGCAACCATTCACTTACAGTTTTCTCCTCTACTGCACATTGTCCTTAGTGTTGTCCCTCATCAGCTCTTTTTCAGCTCAGGGTCTCATCTGTAGGTCCCTGCTCCAGCACAATTATGAGTCAGGGTCTGCAGAATTTGACTGAAACCTCCTTCCATGTGATGTTCCCTTTCCTTTGACAACTTAGCCACACCTGCAGGACTTTTTCTCACATCCCTTTACTTCCCTCAGCCTTAGAGAACTCTAAATTGCAACTCTAAATTGCAACTCTAAATTGCAACTCTAAATTGCAAAACAAAACTGCCTGTTTCCCCTGGACATGGACACAAGTTGTCCATGAGACCCATGCAAAGGAAAATGGAGCTAAAGGTGAAATGGCCAGCTGCAACTCAGACTGATCTTGCTCTTCATCAAAAGGTGAACCCTAACTGCTGTCCCTACAGGTCATGCGGCTCCGCCTTCCAGTCACCATGAAGACTTGTATTTCCAGATCATTACCAGACCTGAAACCGTGAAGCTGTGATGCTGAGATCACAAGGCTCTGAACAATACCCCAGACTCCTGCAAACTCCTCTTTCTCTGGCACTTCCCTATCAAACACTGCTGCCTTTGACTGGCATTCAGCTGTTACTGTTTAATATCTCTGTCTGGCAAATTAATGGCAGTTACTTCCATGGGAAGTGAGAAATGGTACAGTAAAATAAGACCCACCTACAAATAACTTTCTCAGCAAGAAAGAAAATTCGCCACCTCGTTACTTGCCTTAACCACTTTCGCTGGGGGAGTGCCGCATGTTTCACCGAGGGCAGCAAGATCCTTGGTACAGCCTGGCTGCTGTTCCCCCTCCCCATCCAGCTGTGTTTCGGCGATGGACTTGGTCAGACAGAGGTCAGGGAATTTAAAAAAAGTAAATGGGAGTCATGTACTGGGAGCACACATTCACCGCATTGCTGAACTGTCTTACTAACCCGGGAGCAGCCTCCCACACTCCCATGCCGTTAGCACACAGCTGCTGCTGGAAAGTTGCCTGCAGAGCCTCCCTCCCCTCCCACCTCTTTCAAAGGACCTTGTCTGGAGCTACCAGGCTTCTGCTGGCAATATTTGTCAGGGAACAGAGGACTACTGTCACTTAAAAACAAGCAAAGGATTACAAGATGCTTTGATTTCGTTGGGAGCACAGAAAGGGAACGATCGCCATTTCAAAAGCTAGAAGGAAACACTGTGCACAGTCAGCTCTGCATGTTCATTATGTATTTGGCAGAATATATCAATTGGTGTATGCTGAATTCCAAAACAGGTCTAGCTAGAGCCATGCCAAGGGCTATTGTAAAAGAGTGACTGCTCCACAAAGCACCTCATATACTTATGGGGCTCCAGATACTAATTTTGCACTGTACAAGCAAGAACAAATAGAAATAAACATACTCAGCATAAGGCTTCCAAAAACACATGCACAAAACCCCCAACAAAAGGCCCTTGGTGGCTTTCCTTGGTGCATCCAAGAAGTCGCAGTGGGAGACACTCACCAGCACTTCTGAGTCCAAGCTAGAGGTGCAAAAGCAGGGCTCGGTTGGAGGGGCCTTTGAAAACCTGCCCACAGACACTGCCCCTGGGTGCGGCATCCTGGCTCTCAGGGATGGAGAAAATCTCATCCGTTCTGGGACACGTATAACATTTATTTATTCAGGAGCAGAACTTCCCCCTCTAAGAAAGTAGGAAATGTTGACGTAAATGGGCAAAACCGCTACTCTGAAATTAAAACCCATTTCTTCAGCCAGAATCTCACATTAATGTGGTGTCCCACAAAACTACTAAAGTTTGGATTTTCAGAGGCCCCTTTGGGGATATTTTACTCTACTCCCTTTGAACATCTCTTTGGTCCCTTCAAAAATGCCAACCTAAAAATCCCTGCTGGGGGGCAGCATGCTGCCGTGTTCTTTTCAGGTCTTACCTTTAATACAGCATTACCCTCACATTTTGCATTTTTCCAAGCATGGCTTTCTGGTCTTAGTACTGACTCTGAGTCCTGCATCCCCTTTTATCCACATGCTGTGGATTATCTGATCTGATGAGTCATCAGAAACAATCTTGCAACGGAGCTGCTCGATGTAGGGGTTAGTTTGCAAGCTACTTTGTGTCATCATTTATTTGAATAAACCATGCCACTTGCCCTGTATTTTATCTTGCACTTTAAAAAATGAAGAAGAAAACTGCCACTAACTGCTAACTATTTTAAGCTTAAAATAAGATAACCTACCACGTTTGTGAGATCTGAGCCACCAGTGTCTTCCTCTAAACAAAAGCTCTTACAGTAAAAATGCCCTGGTAAGATTTGCCCACTCAAATCTCATAAAGCCCATGTTGTTGCAAGAGCTAAGGAAACCTAGCTCTTTAAATAGAGTAATTCTGGGCTAAGAACATTAATGGCATTCCAGAACTGGAAAGCTGGATGTGTAAATTAAAAAGCAAAAAGCACATATACACTCTTAATATCCTAATACCTATTACATGTGATCTCTTTCAAAGTAGCTTTAAATGAGAAGTGCAGTTACTCTTTGATATAGCTGCTAGAAACACAGCCAGGATGCCCTTTGTTATAAATTTAAAAAATGAGTCTGCATTTCATAAAGGCTCATAATAAATGAGTCTTCAAAACCAGCACACATTATTCCCTTTTTGATTTTTTCTGCATTTAAAACATAAATCTGCACCAGATACAGAATAGTTCCCTTCACTCGGCAGAATCCTCTTGACTTTCAGCCACCATGGCAGGAATCATCATACGTGCAATGAGAAATCCCCTCCACACCACACCTAAGTTCCCTCAAGGCTACCAGGACCTGGCCTCAGCATCATCTGGAGGCCGCAGCAGGTGAGCCACGCCGATAAGCAGTTGGACACAGGCCATGGAGTGTGAGCCACAGTGTCTGTAATCCAAACCTGGACCCAAATCCAAAGGTGTGCCAGATACCTGGACACTGTGCTTGTGAAAACACTGGAAAGAGACTGCACCAACAAAGGGACTGTCTGCCCGGTACAAAATGAGAGTGAGGGAGGACACTGGGGTTTCCCCCCCAAAAATCGTGTTATGTTATTCACAGCTTTCCCTATGGCTCTCATCAGAACAGCAGAGAGTCTCTTTAAACACAACAGTGCATTTATTCTCACAGGGTAAAAAAAGAGTCTTAGAAGTATTATCCTTGTTTTAGAGGCACAGAACAGGTCCGTATTTCTAAACACATCCATACAACCTGAGGCAGCCTGGGCCTGGATCCCCAGTGACGCTGTGCAGCAGTGGCATGTGCAGGACACCACAGAAATAACTTCAGAGCCAGGGCTAATCATCACTTCCCTGCTCTGGCCCTGCTCACCCTATGTCCTGAAGGAGGAGGATTTATTTGCTTCAGAAGGAATTTGGGAATTCGGCCTATATATTCAACTTGCACATAAATCATGGATGTTATCTAAATGGGATGGCAAACGCAGACCCAGGGAACACGCATAATTCAGTCACATTGCCTTGAAAAGGCACCGAAAAGGCTCGATTCGAGAAATTTTAAAACCTAACATTCTTTGTTGTTCTTTGCAGTCCTACGGGAGCAGCGGGAGCCGGGTGACCATCCCCTTAGGCCCGGGGCGGGCAGGGTGTGCAGGGCGGCAGCGGGGCCCCAGGGGTTCCCGTTCCGCACCCCAGCTGTGCCACCCCTGCACCGCACAGCTCAGAAAGGAGTCCCGCTGCCCCTCGGCAGCGGAGTGCGCGCCTGGCCCGCCGGGGAGCCGCGGGGCACAGCGTGGGCTGCCGCAAAAGGCGCCTGGCCCCCAGCGCACCCACCCCTCGGGGGACCACCCTCGACATGACTTCCCGAGGGGAGAACAAACCGCTGAGGGTTTGCCTAGAAAGACTCCCTTCGAACATCCTAACTGGCCTCTCTGGCGGGAGAAGGGGATTTGTGCTGCTGTTTGCCCGTTTGTCAGGCAATAAAGGAGTTTCGCCCCGCGGCCGCGCAGCCCTGGCCCGGCCGCGCTCGTGGACGAGCTGTCGGGCGGCTCTTCCCGGCGGAGCCAGCTCGGCTCCACAGCCCGGCGGCTTTAAACAAAAGGGTTGGTCTGTTGGTTCGTTGGTTGGTTTTTTGGTTTTTT
>VZTD01002161.1:125618-136282 GCA_013397725.1 Rhagologus leucostigma | reverse complement strand
GGTTATTTTTTTGTCAATAAAAACAGCGGAAATAATAAAACCCGCCTTAACGTGTATTTGTCTCCTTGGCGAGTTCTCTGTGAGGAATGGCAGCTTTTCTTTCAAGGGCCTCCTGTCTCTGAAGCTGCCTGTTTAAGAAGCTTGTGACTTAAAAATCAGTGGGTTTCTTCTTTTGCTATGTGTGTCTTTTGTTTTCTCTCTCGCAGTATTGCTGGGCCAAGTGGAAAAATCGTGTGAGGAGACAGATGACCCCCACAGTTTCAAGTCACACAAGAATGTGCTGAAGTCTTTATTCTTCATTTATCTTAAGAAAAAAGGTATTTTAGCTTTACAGTCCTAGCTTAAGCAAGTGAATGAATGAGGAGGAAGCTGCTCTGCTCTGATGTATTTCACCTTCAGAACGTGCTGGAAGCAAGCTTGTGCCAAAATCCGCATCTCAAAGGATGTGGATGTACTGAAAAAATGAGTGAATGGAAGGTTAAGGTAACTGGAATAACGTATCCAGCATATCATAGATAGGGAGTGGTGGGAAAAGAGGGGAGTAACAGAAGTGGCTGGAAGAACTCTCACCTTCTTTTCCCCCCTCTCCTTACCACCTCCTTGCTATCCCCAAAGCACCTGTTACAGCTCACAGTAAGCTGTAGTAGGAAAATCTGGTAGTTTTTCTATGACTTCTGTAAAGATCTGTTTCTTCCTCAGGAATCTCTCAGGTCCTGAGCAAAAGCAACCACTTAAGCAGGCTTCTAAATCCACTAACGTTTTCTTAAAGTAGCTGCAAAACATTTTGTATTTTCCTTTATTTTACTTCCATAAGGAAGTTCATAAGGAACATAAATGTTTCTTTTTGCTTTCAGGCCCTGATGTTGTCCTAGTGCTGTTCCTCTACCTCAAGTCAGTATGTCGAAGAAATCCAAGGCGCCGCTTTCCTTGTCCGACTGCCTCTGCCAGATTTGCATGGAGATCTTTGTGGAGCCTGTCACGCTGCCATGCAGCCATACCCTCTGTAATTCCTGCTTCCAGATGACAGTGGAAAAGGCCAGTCTTTGTTGCCCCTTTTGTAGGCGTCGAGTCTCTTCCTGGGCACGGTACAATACCCGCAGAAATACTCTTATCAACTGGGAACTCTGGGAGAAGATTCAGAAGAATTACCCGGAGGAGTGCGAGCGGAGGATTAACGGACAGGATTTGGATGAGGAGAGTAAGTGAAATGTCACTTGTCCTGGGATGTCTCTGCTTTGTCATGGTAATTACTGTGGGTGGACTTCAGATGTTGGGAAATAGGAGCTGTGGTGTGTTACTGCTGGGCAAGGCAGAGACAGAGCTCTCCTGCGAAAGGGGCAGGGAAGAGGTGGGCAATGCCTTTTTCATTTGTAGTACAGAGGATAAAACTTACATTGTCTGGTCATTTCAGTGGGTATTGGTTCATGCCTCTGGTGCAAGGTATTGGTGTGTGGCTGCCTGGCCTTGTTCATTGCTCATTGGCAGCTGTAGCATCTGCAAGCAGAGTGTTTGAGTCTGTGGGTGTGTTTCTTTATCGCTGTCAAGTAAGTGAAGTGGTTAAAAGATTTTTAGGTGTTAATTAGTTTGGTTGAAATTCCAGGGGTTCAGTCAGTGCAAGAATCTCTGAGCTGAAAACTGTGGTGTCAGAGAGAAGGAAGTGAAATCTGATTAACTTTTTGAAGAAGGATATTGGGGTTTATTACGTTGCAAGCTCCCTTGGGGGAGGTTTTTGGTAGATTGGCTGTAGGGCAACTTGTTCCACTTGCAGTGTTCTGAGGTCTTTTTAATGAAAAAGAGTGAAAGACACAAGTTATGGTCAGTGTACCAACAGAGAATGAATGAGGGAATGGTTTGGTTTGGAAGGGACCTTAAAGATTGTCCCATTCCACTTCCCTGCCATGGGCAGGGACACCTTCCACTAGCCCAGGATGCTCCAAGCCCTGTCCAGCCTGGCCTTGGACACTTCCAGGGATGGGGCAGCCACAGCTTCTCTGGGCAGCTTGTTCCATTGTATTGGCTTCATATACAGTGCTTGGAAAACACTGCCTGTTCCTGCTGCTCTGTAACACCATGCTTTTCTGCTGTGTAAGCTTTATTCCTTGGTATTTTTTGCTTTATTCCTTCCTTTTTTTAATCACAGCGCTTCAGTCAATCACTCCCATGACAGAGTATGGAGTTAAAATCCTTTGTTGTTAAAATCCTTTGTGGTCGACAGTCATGGCTGTGTGTTTGTTGACTTTGTTTTTTCCTCTCCTTCCTCTTGCTTAGTCTGTGTCCCCAAGCCGCAGCACCAGCTGAGCAAGCCTGGGGAGCTGAGGCAGGAATATGAAGCAGAGATTAGTAAGGTAAGTCTAAAAATACATTTAAAAAGCATAAATGCTTCGTATCCACTTATTTGAATTGTTCCCATAAACAGCTGTAATGTTATTTAATAATAAAGATACTTAAAAGGGCACTGCAGCTGCAAGAACATACTGGTCACTCCTGAATCATGAATTAAATTGATGGAAGAGGAGAGATTTCTTTGTATTTGACATGAGGTGACATTTCTCAAGTTTTCTTGATCTGTACCTCCTACCTCACCTCTCAGTCAATGTACATGAAAGTAGCAAATGTAGAAATTTGGAACTGTTTGGGCTTTGGTTTTATATTTGCCTTCTTGATTTCCCTCCAAGTAAGAGACTGCAGTTAGATAACCTTCAGTAATGAACGTGCAGCATTTTCTTTCTTCTTTGTTCACTCTGTTACCTGTGCTCATTTGAAAATCAGAAAAGATTTTAAAGAATTCTTAATTTGGCCTATTTAAGGATCCTTCTTCCAATTTAGACACAGTAGTATTAAGATTTAGAGTCAAAAAATATATGAGAATGCACCTTTCCCTGAGAGCCCCTTGCTGATGGTTACAGGAGCACATGAAGCAGAGGACTGGGGGGATTTCCAAAAAAAGCTTTATTCTTGAAGTACTTTGCCGTCCTCGTGGAGTTGCTGGTAACTTCTCAGCATATGTCTGCTGTAAGGAAGGCAGATTTAAAATTCTTGGCCTGCTGCTTTGGGTTTTGTGTGTTTCAAGAGAGCAGGACTCTTGTAGAAGAGAGATGTGCTGTCTTTGGGATGTATAATGATAAAATCAGGTTGAGCAAATGCTCTGGGATAGGTGGCGTGCAGCCTTAGAATGATTTCTAATCCCAGTTTCTCTGTAGATCCATGTATTTGGAGATCACAGTTTTTGTTACTAACACTAATGGAGTTTAACCTTGCAGGTGAGCAAGGTTAATGGTGTAATCTTACAGAAACCAAAAGGTTTCCACAGTTTGACCACTGTGGTCAAACCCAAGGCTCTACACACAATATCCTTGTGATTCTTACATCTTTGGGACTCGTGCAGGGAAATACTGCTGTATTTTTGTGAAGAGTGAACGGTTCACGTTTAAGGAGTGTCAGCTGAGAGGTTCTGGTGTAAAGTGTGGTCCTGCAGTAGTAACCAGGTGGATTTTTTAAAACATCTGGTTTAGGTGGAGGCAGAAAGGCGAGCGCACGAACAGGAGGAGAACAAGGCGAGTGAGGAATACATTCAGCGGCTGCTGGCGGAGGAGGAAGAGGAGCACAGGCTGGCAGAGGAGAGACGGAAGGAGATGGAGAAGCAGCTGAAGCAAGATGAAGAGCTGGCCTGGCAGCTCAGTAACAGTCTGGTGAGTTAGGATCGAGGGGGACAGCAGCAAATGTCAATATAGTGCAAGCAACTTGGACTTCTCAGAGCAAATGTTAAAATTTGGAATAATGTAAATTTATTTTAGTTGTAGTTGGAAGCTGTTGTCATCCCCCAGTACTTTAAAGCCTTGATTGACCATTAATTTCTGAAAAACCAGTGGGAGGGTGAAGCCTGTGTAATACACACTTGAAATCCAGCATCCAGCATGTGTGCTGCATGTTTTCACTGTTAAACATTTAAAAACATTGATTTTCTGCTGCATGCTTCCTTTTCCTCATGATTTTAAAAATGCTTCTTTGGAAGAAATGAGTATCTGTAACCTGTACTGGAAGAAGGGAACGTACAGTGAAAATGTACCTTACCTTTTGGAGGTTTTTTTTGTTGTATTAATTTGTTTTGGTTAGTTGAATTTTTGCTACCCAGTGATGAAACCTGTGTACTTACTTGAGCAAAGCCTCCTGTCCCTCAGTGCTAGATCCAGGAAGGTGTACGGAACAGGGAACATTTCTTTTTCCGTAACTATCCGTTACTCACAGTTCTAGAATTCTTTGGACAGAAGTAACTAATTCTGCAGCAAAATCAAAGCAGTCCCCTGAGGTTTCTGCAGTTTGTGATGTGTTTTGTTTTACCTAACGCTGTTTTTACTTGTTGTGGAAGAATGAGGATTCCGAGGGACACGTGCTCGGCAGCCCGTCACCAGCACACAGCCTCTCCCTTCAGACATCCCCACTGAACTCGGGCAAGGCAAAGAACAAAACAAGCAACTCTGGAGACATTCAGAAGTAAGGCATTCGGCCAAGTGTTTCTTCTTTAATTATTGGCCTGTTTCAGTGTCCCTCTGCTCCAGTGGCTTCTTTGGAATGCTGTAGGCCAACTTCCCTAGATAACTGAGGACGAATGTGAAGTGTTGAGGGTTAGAACATTTCTTCGTAGGAGGAGAAGGGAAACACTTGCCCTTCTTGTTGTTTTTTGTTTGTCAGAATGAACCTGCAGATCTTGAATAATGCAAAGGACTGACAGTTCAAGGACAAAATGGTTAAAGGGGTATCCTTTTTTTCCTTTTAAGGTATCTGTCTCCAAAGAATTATGGTATGTTGGGATCAGCATCGTTCTCTAGTACCACAGGAGGAGGCAGGAGCAACTGTGTCTCTGCGGTAACTGGAATAATTTTGTTATAAATCTCAAAGTTAGTAATTATGGGATATTTTCCTCTTGGAATAGAGGATTCCAGTCCTCTATTCCCCTTGCAGATCAGCCCTGGGCAGGTTATATTGCCCTTTTTAAGCTGCCTTCAGTATTCATGATTCCCAGTTCTAGAGCCTGCTGGAAGAGGGTGCACCCCATCATTCCATGTCTGTCTGTCTGATCATTCCTGTAAGGCCTCAAAAGAAGATGAGCAGGCTTGCACAGTTGGTCTGAGTCACTGATAGGAGGAAAATGCTGCATTTGTGGTTTCAGTCCTTTAGCTGGGCTGCTGCAGTTATTTTAAATATTTTCATTATTATTAAACAGGTATTTTTAAAAAAGAGAAGTATCTGAGTTGCTATCCCAGAGCACTCGGGGGCAATGCAGCCATGAGAAGTGAATTTGGCATTTATTCACACCCATGGGCTTTTGATAAATTTACTTTATTAGTGGTGTCTCCCTTTTCTTCAGGAGACCAACAGGAATGAAGGCAGCAGTTCTGCGCTGCAGGATGAGCAAGAGGAAATGCCAACCCTGTCTCCACAGCTGACCAGTGTAAATAAAGATTTTGGTGCTAAGGATTCATTTTTGGAATCATGCATGAACTATTTCAGTGCCTCAGCTTCAGGTGAAACTGCCACTGTCAAGCAGGAAAAAACACCAGGACCAAATTGTTCAGAAGATGGAGTTCCAGATGCCCTTCATGGACCCACAGAAGGGGAAGGGTCTAGAACAGTTCTTTTTAGATCCAAAGGAGAACATGATGGAATTGAGTCAGACAGTGGCAATTTAACACATGTCCAAAGGATAAACCTTGAAAAGTCTGATGAAACTTGTACCTCTGTTGAGTTAGGAATGAATTGTGTGATGTCTGACAGCCAGACTGTGTTGCATGATCTGGGGAAGGAGGCTGGACACTCAGATGTAGAGACACCAGAGGGGCCACAGAACTCTAAGGAGACTCCCAAAAGGAAGTTACTGGAGGCCCCAGCTGATGCCACGATTGACTTGTGCATGCTTGATAAGAGGAGAAGAACCTTTCCAGAAAGTGTAGAAGACCAAGGAGAGCAGATGAATGATTTTAACTTGCAAACACAAAGAGCCTTTGAGCAGCAGTTCTATGAAAGGCGTAGGCAGGAGGAGCAGGACAGGCTTCTGGCTCTGCAGCTACAGAAGGAGCTCAACAAGGAGGAAAGGACACTTAATCGACAGAAGGGCTCTCCAGATGAGTATCTTCTTCGCACCAAACCACCTCTGTCTGTGAAAGACTCTTCTGCCAGAAAGGGAACTTCCAAGGTGGCAAAAGACTCAAAGGGATCAAAAACACAGGCTGAAACCAATCACCACAAGACTCGGAAAGGCTCCTGCAATGAAAACTGGCAGTCCCCTGCCAGGGTCCGGGTGAAATCCCCCAGCATCAAGGAAGGAAAGGTTTTGAATTGTGTGGTTAATACCAGTGACACAAATGATATTTGTTCACTGCCTAAGAACAAGCAAAAGACAATCCTGCAGATGTTTAAAAGCCCTGTTGCAGAGTAGATCAGCAGAGCCATGGACACGTGGTGGAGTGGGAATGGGAACTGTGGCGATGTTCTCCTCTGTTAGGCAAAGCTTCCCTAGGCAGTTTTGAGTTGTTGCCCTGGAGGGGAACCACTTTGGGCAGCGGTGCTGTGAGTTCTGAGAAGTTTTAGTAACATACACCCCCAGAATGTAATATTTTTTAATTGTTCTTTTCTTGAATATTGTTTTGTAGCACTTGCAGCGCTTCTTGCAGGACTCGGAGCATTTCTTATTTTCTAGCTTGCATTTACATGGTTTGGAGTGTGAATACTGGTGGTGTTGGAAAAACAAGGATAACTGATGGTCTGATCTTAAAATGAGAATCCGAAGCCTTTAATGGAAAAGATGTGCATTCCATGGAGGAAACAAGTGAAAAATGAGTCTGTATTCCCAGCTGGCTGTCAGCTGCACGGTTGAAGCTTCCCTCAGCACAACCACTGTTCTGTAAATTGAAGCATGTTGCTGGAATTTAGGCTGTTTCTGGAATTGCATTGCTCGCACGCCCATTAACACCAGTGTAACCAGACAGCCGCTCTTTCCCTCTCATATGCTGACCCCTCCCTCGGACAAAGAGGAAAGAAACAGGTCATTCTCCACTGCCAAAGCCAAGGGTCTTTCGTGGATGCCAAGGCTGTGGGCTCCCATTCACCTCTATTCAGAGAGATCCCTCCTGCAGATCCCATTTTCCGTGTTGTTAAGAACAAGAGACTTTTGTTTTCTTACTGTTCATGTTCTGCAACTTAATTCTTGTACAACAGTGTTACTATATTTAATGCTGTTTAATTTTCATACTCAAACTGGTTTGAGTATGATTACAGCAATAGTCCAGAAGTCAGTTATGATGGAGAAGGTTAAAACAAAAGGAAAAAAGCAACTGAAAACTGGAGTTGTCGGTAATGACAGAACTGTAATCAGAGAGTCACATAACTGCCCTGCCTGGCTGTAACTGTTCCCCTCCATTTTTAGAGGCACTACCAAATACTGTTCCTGTTGGGTTTAAAACTAAAATAACTCAGATTTGTAATTTAGACATGGAGGTGCTGAGGCCTGTAGGAAGTTGAGACTGGTGAAGAGGCAACCAGATCCTATTATGCAGGGGAAGTTTTCTTGCTAATTGTTTTATCTGTTGATTTATGAAGCCATATTTTGGCTTTTCTTTGCTTCTTCAGAGCTACTTTTGCACTGTCTGTGTTTGAAGTGGAGCCAAGTGCCAGCTGCAGTGCTGAAGGGTGTGTGCTAGTCACCAAAGTCAGCAAATGTTTGAGTTTTGTCCTTTTTTTGAACCCCGTTGATGACTTTAATTCTGTTCTGGGAAGTTCCTCACAGACTTGTTTCTTCATCAGCATCTTCTGCTGGTTTAAGTTTTAAAAAATCAGATTTTATGGAAAGCATGACCAGCACACTGAGCCAAAAATATTAATTGTTGGATTTTTTTTTTTCCCTGAAGCCTGCACATCTCTATCATTGCTGGGCTTCTCATAAATAAATGTTCTGTTCGGAGATGTTTTTTGAGAAAGTTACAACAGGTGACCAGTTGCAAATCCTTTGATTTTTCTCCTGCTGCCTCAGCCATTGTTCTGGAAGCCTTCCTTCAGTATGGGTCTGTTTTTCTTTAATCCTTACCGCAGTTGGGATTATTTTCTGTTTCACCCATGATGTCAAAAAAACTTAATTAAAGGTTTTTTTTAAGGCAGAGCTACTGACTGTTTCCATGCTGGTGACCCTCAGCCTTTCCAGTCAGGGTAAGCCTGTAAAAAACAAACTCATTTTTCAAAGCAGATGAGGAGAGTGTGTATTTGCTGCCAAAACTCTTTTAAGTTTATGCCTGAGAGACAGCTTTGGTACCTGGGGACTCCCCATGAATTAATTCCAGATGTTAAAGGAGTAGGGGAAGCATTAAGTGGGAAGAGGGCGAGGGAGAAGGGACAATTTCCCTTTCTGGCAGCACTGCGCGTTGTGCAAGTGGCGTGAAATCACATCCCGGTGCATGGATTGCTGCATTTCACACCAGCCTCATTCCCTTTTCCTCCACAAGCTGTTCCATGGATTCTTTTCCCTTTTAGTGTGTGACTGTGTCCCTGTTCTATGTAAGACTTGAGACATGCACTGAAGTAATCCCGGTTAGAAGTTCAGTAAGGGGTGTGCTTGCCCAGACTCACTTCCTTACCAGCAATGGCAAATCCTGCTGCTGAGATTCCACTGGAAATCACAACAAAAATTACAAAATCTGCCATTTCAGAGGTCGAGATAGCTCACAAGTGTTTTTTGGGGTGTGTGTATATACACTGGAGGGGGTGTTAAAGGATCTGCGGGATATTTGTGTTTTTCCAGCTCGCTGACTGTTGTCCTCAGTGTCAGAAGGGCCTCTTACATAAGAATTGTTATTATTTTTAAGCAGAATGCAAAAAAGCAGGACTAAAAATTGATTGTTAGATAAAACCCAAACTTAACTGCAAAATGTACAAAACCTGTCACCTCTAGCAGCAGCCCTATCCGAGGTGGGGTGCTGCAAGCCCTCAGGTCCCCCAAATGATCCCATTCCTCACCATATCCATGGCACGATAATCCTCACCAGGCATAATTTGGCCTATTCTTTTAGATCTTCGTTGTTAGAGGGTGGAATTTGGCCACTGCTGAATGGATTTTGGTTGTACCAACAGCTTGTTTCTGACCCTGTGGTCCGGGAGCTTTGAAGCAGGTGAAGTCAGCTTTGTTTTGCTGCTGTTTGTGAAGCAGGAGTCTGTATTTGGGGTGTCCGGGCTGGTGTAACGGTTCACTGCTGCTCACCTGCCTTCAGCCCTGGTGATTCATTAGTCCTGTTTGTGAACAAGTTCAGCCCATCCAACTGCCAGGAAAAACAAATCAAGTGCCAAAACCCCAAATACTTTACAGGCTTGGTTGCTTCCCTGAGCACCAGAGCTGGTGTGGGGACGGGAGGCAGGGAAGGGAGTCAGAGAGGGAACAGATGTACCTGTCTCCATGGCAGTGAGGTGTTAAATTATTAGAATTCTAGGGAAACCTCAGCTTTCTGTTGTTCTCACAGAGCTGACAAGTGTTACTGGCAAGGTGTTCATCAGCAAGGCAGCCACATTCCTGCTGTGCCGGGAAACAGGAAAGGAGTAAAACATTCCTTTCCTGCCATTTCTCCAGGTGGCCTGGGGATCAGAAACACTTGGCCCGGTGGGTGGGGACAAATCCAGGGGTTTCCTCTTCTGGCTTTGGGACACTGATGGCAGGGGTGCCCTGACAGGGCTCCCTGGACTGGTGCAGATGAGCTGTTCCTTGACCACCTCAGGTCCTGCCTCACAGAATCTCAGGATGGGCCAGCCTGGAAGGGACCACAGTGGTCACCTGCTGCCACCTCCCTGCTCCAGCAGGGCCATCCCAGAGCACAGGGCACAGATTGTGTCCAGACAGGTCTGGAATATCTCCAGTGAGGAGACTCCACAGCCTCTCTGGGATCTGTTCAGGGCTCGGGCACTGCCCAGGAAAGTTCTTCCTCCTGTCCTGGTGGAACTTCCTGGGCCTCAGTCCCTGCCCGTCGCTCTGGTGCCATCGCTGGGCCCCCGGAGCAGAGCCCGGGCCCTGCCCGGAGCCCTCCCTGCAGCCAGGGACACCCAGGGCTGAGGGCCCCTCTCGGCTGGGGCTCCTCTCGAGGCTGAGCAGCCCCAGCTCCCTCAGCCTTTCCTGGGCACGGAGATGCTCCAGGCTCTTCCTCATCTCCGCAGCCTCTGTGGATGTGCTCCAAGAGCTCCACGTGTGTCCTCTCCTGAGGAGCCCAGAGATGGACACAGATGGCCTCACAGGGCTGAACAGAGGGACAGGATCACCCCCTGTGCCTACCAGGATCCCACTGGCGCTTCTGGCCCCCAGGAGACTCTGCGGGCTCAGGGACAGCTGGATGCCTATCAGGCCCTTCTCTGCAGCGCTGCTCTCCAGCAGGTCCCCCCCGCCTGTGCTGGTGGTCAGGGTTATTCCTGGGTGTCTCTCCGCTCACAGCACCTGGACCTGCTCCGCACTCGGCCCGCGGCCTGCCCGGCCCCTCGCTGCGCTGCGGGACTCTGTGACGGGGTAAATCCGCGTGGGAACCGCGGGCGCGTGTCCTGAGAGTGCCGGTCCGGTCGCTGAGGCCCGTGCCCGTTGGAAGCGGCGGGTCGGGAACACCGGGGGGATTCCCAGGGAAAGCCGCTGAGGCGGCGGGGGCGGGGGG
>VZTD01002161.1:79872-125397 GCA_013397725.1 Rhagologus leucostigma | reverse complement strand
CCGCGGGCGCGCCCCGGGGGCCGCCCAACGCGGCGAGGCTGCCCCGGGCTCGGCCCCGCTCCCTGCGCGGCGGAGAGCTCGCCTCCCTTTGAGCGGCGGTTCCTCTCGGTTGTCCCGGTGGCGCGGGTGCGTGTCCTGCTCCCTCCCTGCCTCTTCCCCTCCCTCCCGCCTGCGCTCCGCCCCGGGAGCCGCTTCCGGCTCCTGCGGGTAACGCTGAAGGCCGGGAGGGACCCGGGAGCTGAGCCCCGAGTCCGCCTTTGGAAAAACAGAAATATCCTATAGCGCGGGCGACTTGCGGCGAATTGAGTTTGCAGAACGGAAAGAGCAGGTCGCTTTTCCGTGGAAGTTCGCGTCAGGTGACAGCTGCTGCTTCAGGTTGTGTACTTGGAGCTCTTGACCCACTTCGTGTTTAATCTGCTTCGCCGTAGTTACCCGTGGCTGATGGCTTTGCATGTCAGATACTGCAGGAGTGTTTAATAAGATGTATTAACTGTACTGCCAAAGAGGAGCGAAACTGCTTTAATTTGGTTGTCCAGACCAGCTCCGTTTCAGGTTGTGTCCCTGTACTTGGACACACTCAAATCCTCAACAGGATGTAAGCAGGGAAATTACCGATCTCTCGGCTATTCCTAAAGAATCTTTATAGAGTAAACCCTTTGAACAGAAACAACCTACAGCAAATATATTTTCAGTAATATGTGCCTGTGTGTGAGATATTCGCTAAAACCTGAACCAGAACAGGCAGAGCTATGCTGGTGTCCTCTTCCTGACACCTTTTATGTTTAGACACTTTTTATGCTCAACATAAGAGAACCCCTCTGTGCTTTCAGAAATGAAAAAGTAGCCTACTGGGCTTCACCCATCCACTATTAAGTGGAGTTTTGAAGTTTTGTTTTTCCTTTAACAGAATTTAAGGTTGTATCTAGAAGTGTGTTGCCGTGGAGCTTGTCTGGCCAGTGCTGGTGTGGTGTGGCAGGTGCTCACACCTCAGTGCTTTCTGCTAGTAGCTTTTTCAATTCGGAGTTGTAAGTGTGTGCAATCACTCCTGTGTGAGGGGCAAAGGCTGAGGGAATACTCTCCAGCATGAGGGGTGAAGAGAAATAGTCCTTGATGGTTTTCTTTGATCCTGGTGGCAGAATTGTGTTTCTTTGGTGCTCCCATTCAGGGAAGTACTGCTAAGAGAGTGTAACTCCTGCGTGTCTTCCCCAAGGAAATGATGGGATATCATCATTTGATTTGGTGAAATCTGCTTTGAAACTTAACAAATATTTAGAATTTTCTGTTTTCCAGCACAAGGACTGAAAGCTTTGATATGCTGGCACTGTCCTCAGGAATGATGACGAATCAGTGAAGGCACTTTCTGTGTCAGTGTCTCTTTAAATAATAGCAGAGGGTTGAATTATCATTTTTCTTCCAGTTCTTGCAGCTGAATGGCTTTGCATGCATGACTCTACAGTGAGGTGTAGAGTGCTGTGTGTGTGTGTTTCAGGCTCACAGGTGTGGTTTCATTGCTACAGTTAACATTGAAAAGAGCTGAAAACACCAAAAAATAGTTTGAGTGAACAACCTGAACTTCTCGTTGTTTTTTGAGATGTCACTAGTTTTTATTTTGCGCTTTCTTCAGCTCATTTAAGGTCTTAAAATACAGCTGACTGTTGTCCCGGCACACTTGTTGTGGCAGGTTGGGTATTTTGGGAAACCAGTTCCCTGAGTCAGTTTGGCTTTCTCCATGGTTTGATGTGCAGGTTGTTTAGAACTGAGTGATCTCCACCGTTTCAAAGCGTATTCTCTGTTCAAACCAGAGCTTCTTGAGTCTTTCCCAGAAAATCTGAGAAACATCTGAATATGTTTTGCCCAGACTGATGTTATCTGTGAGCCTGATTTGGGGCAAAGTGTTTTCATCATTTTGGTGACTTGCTGTGAACTTCGGAAGAGTTACTACAGATCCCAAAGCTGCTCCCAGACTGGTTCAGCTGCATTTTACCACTCTTCCTCTCTACCAGCCTTTCCAAAGGAAAATAAACTCTTTGGCAGTCCACCACCTATGGAGAAGATGCTGTAAAGAATTGGGTTGCAAGAGAGCTTCTTCTCCTGAGCGAGCTTTTGCTGATGGCATGGTTTTTGAGAAGTTGGGAGGTAGAGGCTCGTCCTCTGAGGAAAGACTTACAGGTGATGTTAGGAACTGTTGCTTCATCCTGAGCAGCAGCATCAAAACTGGGATTAGTTGCACTTTAGGCGTTCAGAGCCAGTCTGGCCAGGGCCTGAAGCAACCTGGGGTAGTGGAAGGTGTCCCTGCCCATGGCAGAGTGTAGAACTGGATGAACTTTAAGCTCCCTTCCAACCCAAACTGTTCCATGATTCTGTGATTTGAATAAATTGTTAGTCATTATACAAAGAACTCTGCAGACAAGTACTACTTTCTCCCTCTTGGCGGCTTTTTTTTTCCTTCTTACATAAACTGAGCTTCTGCTGGTTTGTTTTTGCTTTTCAGCAGAATCAGTAAATCAGGGTGTCTTTTCTTCCGTCTCTAAATATCTGTTACAAGTGGATAAAAAACTTTAGCAGCTGATTTAATATTCTTCCTGCTAAAATGTTAAGTCAGGTTTTCATTTTTCTTTGTGTATGCCTGCTTATGTTTGGAAAATTCATAGAATTGTGGAATGGTTTGGCTTGGAAGGGCCCTTAAAGCTCATCTTGTTCTACCTGCTGTGATGGCCAGGGACACCTTCCACTATCCCAGGTTGCTCCAAGTCCGTCCTTGGACACTGCCAGGGATGGAGCAGCCACAGCTTCTCTGGGCACCCTGTGCTGGGGCCTCACCACCTTCACAGGGGAGAATTTCTCCCCAGTATCCCATCTAACCCCTGGCAGTGGGAAGCCATTCTCCCTTGTCCTGTCCCTCCATCCCTTGTCCATAGTCCCTCTCCAGCTCTCCTAGAGCCCCTTTAGGCCCTGGAAGGGGCTCTGAGGTCTCCCCAGAGCCTTCTCTTCTCCAGGTGAACACCCCCAGCTCTCCCAGCCCGGCTCCAGCCCTCGCAGCACCTTCGTGGTGTCCTCTGGACTCATTCCAGCAGGTCCATGTACCAGGAAAATGTCTGACCTCTAGAAGCAAATCTAGATCATGCTAAAACCCCTCAGATGGTTTCCACTAGGTTTTCAGTTGCTGGCAGGAAGAAGCCTGGCAATCCTGACTGCAAGCATTCCCTTCCCCCTGAGCTCTGTGTTTGTCTCCTTTCGCAGTTGTGCTTCGGGGATAAATGGCAGCTGATGAACTGTTCCTCCTAATTATTAATGCTTTGAGAGAGAAAGCTGTTGTGGGCACTTCCAGTCAAAACGCTGTGATTTCCCTTTGGCATTCCAGGTGCCAGTGAAAGCGTGGGGAAGCATATGCTTGAAGCATGCAACAACAACCTGGAGATGGCTGTCACCATGTTCCTGGACGGAGGAGGGATAGCAGAGGAGCCCAGCACCAGCTCTGCGGCGGTGTCCGCTGTTCGCCCGCACCCCGAGTACGTACCCGGGAACACGGCTGTGCAAACCAGCCCGTCCTGCAAACGTCACAGTGGAAAGCAAAACAGATCAGGCAGTTGTCGCTTTGCACTCACAGCTGTGCACACTGCTTTGATCTTGCTGAGTTGATTGCTCCAGCGTTGTTCTGGGTGTTCTGGTTTGTAGACCAGAAGTGAGTCTCTTGGACTTGAGAAGTTTTCTGTAGATTTCACCTGCTGTTTTTTACAAACAAAGCCTGAGTCATTAAAGCAGGGATCCAGTAAATAAGAGAGTCTTATTTTTAAATTGCTTCAGCAATCTTGCTTTACACTAATTTGGCAGTTAGTTCTGTTTGTTTGGTTCTTACGAATGAAGCCACCTTGCTCCCATTTCATAGATTCATAGAATTTCAGGTTGGAAAAAACCTCTAAGATCGTCAAGTCCAGCCATCAGCCCAGCACCACCACCACCACCACGTTCACCATTACTTCATGTCCCCAGGGGCCACATCCACATGTTTTTTTTAACACCTCCAGGGATGGCGAGTCCACCACTGCCCTGGGCAGCCTGTGGCGGTGCTTCACAACCCCTTCCGTGAAGAAATTTGCCCTAATATCTAACATAAACCTCCCCTGGCACAACTTGAGGCCTTTTTGTCTCATCCTGTATCCTGTAACCTGGGAGAAGAGTCTGACTTGTGAGGGTTTTGTTGTGGTGGTTTAGGCCAGGCCCTGTACACCACTATGCAGAGGGATCAGCAACTTCAACACCTTCATCAGTCTCTCACACGTCAGATGCCTGTAAAGGGAAGAGAATTTCCACTTAAGCATGGCACAGAGTCTCGGTGCTGCCTATTAATGTGACTGCTTGGGATAAAGGGAATATTTTGAGTGGTATAAATCACATTCATTAAATATGGTAAATTAAATGTAAGCCTGGCTTTTGTCCTTATGAAAATCTTCCACTCCAGGAAAAAGACAGCTAACTTATAGAGGAAAATCCTTGCCTCTCATCCTTCTGAAGCACATGTATAAATTTAAACAATTCTTTTAGTGTTAACATTTATAGCTGATGTGAGGTGCCTTCCTGCTTGAACCTTTGGCAGGTAACAAAATAGGTATATAGGTTAGTGTTCTTATTTCTAGGCAACTTCTGGCACATCAGTGACTTCAGAGTTTTCCTGGGATACTTTCTTTTTTATACTTGACATCCTCCAGGTGCTGATCAGCTTAATGTTCCTCCTAGGATGAGAGAACAGTAAATGTGCAAATGGAGAGTAACTAGCTGCACAGAGCAATCAAATATGTGGAGGTTAAGAGCAAGGTTAGTGCATCCTGCTGACATCCCGAGGTACTTTTTGAAACCTGCATGGTCAAGAGCACACATGGAAAGTACACACTTCACACCTTGGAAGTCTGAGGGAAGAGAGAGTTCACGGACAGGATGTAGCAGTGGATGAACCCTTCTCCACAGAGATCTGTGGGCCAGGTGACCACACCATTGTCACGGTGATGCTTGTGATTTCCTTCTGATTTCCTTCTGATTTCCTTTCTTCTTCTAATTGTAGTTTCAGATAATCTGTCAGTCTCTGCAAGCATAACTGACTGAGCTGTTGACGTATGAGGGAGCCCAGCTAAGTAAGCTCCCTCACATATAAGCCAAGAACTGCATCAGAAAAGGGGAAAATGGCCATTTTGACCTTGTTTTCCTTCCTGTGGAAGAGCGAGAGGTGTGACTTTCAGGTGGAAGCAAAATGTCTTCTGACAGACAAAAGCTGGTAATAAGGAAGACAGTACTATGTAGCTAGCAAGGAAAGGAGGATGGCAAGTGGATTATTTAACAGCTTTTGCTAAGTTTTTAGAAACTTTTCCAAGTTCTGACGAAGTTATTCAGAAAGAAAAAACGTTTAAATAGTAGACTGACAAAGCCTGGGATCAAGTCATTCAGGGGTTGCATAATCTTCTATCAAAGGTCTTCCATGCCAGCTCTCAGTGCACAGGGTATCAGGTCCAGCAGCAGTGCCGTCAGTGGGAACAGATGCTCCCTTGAGGTCCCACTTAATCCCAAGCCTCTTCATTCTGTGCAGTGGTACAGCAGCATCTTTACCTGGTTCAGGCTGCAGGAGCCTTGGAGCATAATGAGATGTGGTTTGTACAGTACTTGGAATATTATCGTCTCTCTGATATTTTGTTTTTTGTTTCTTCTCCTTTGATAGGGATGAAGTACGAGCTCCAATTCCTCAAAAGCAGGAAATCTTAGTAGAGCCTGAGCCCTTGTTTGGAGGTAGGCTTGTGTTCTTATTTTGTTTCTGTTTTCTTTACCTTGAGATGAGCTAAGTGACAAAAGAAAATCAAAACTTGCTGAATATGAAGAAATACCAGCAGTGGTATTGAAAACCTCACACACAAGAGATGCTACATTCCCGGGGGTGCTAATTTTCTAAATCTTGTTTCATGAGACTTTGTGAGGTGGCAGCCAATTAACTTAATTGAGTATACATCTGTGTTCTGGGGGCCCAGAACTGTGGGGTACTGCTGTGGAAGTGTTTGAGGTGCTGGGATGGAAGACTGAGCCTTGACTTGTGAGTGAAAATGAGGAGGAATAATGCCTGCATCTCGAGGAGACGACAGATCAGAAAGAAGGGCTGAACTGTGTGATTGCTCATACCCTTCTCCATTTCTCAAGCAGGAATTTAATTTGCTCTTTAAGCTGTGCCATGCAGCTCCTTTTCTTGTCTCTGTCCCTCTCATGTGGACCAGGCCATTTCTGGGCTGGCCTTTGCCATGTGAGATGGATTGAGAGCTTTGCCCTTTTCACCAAGGAAGGCCATGCAAGTGCTCATCACTGCAGTGGTCTCACACCCATGGGAAATGCTCTTTTCTATCATTGAGTTCCTGTGTTAGAAAGGAGAAGGAGGCCAAGCTTCAGGTTTACCCCAGAACTGATTTTGTCTTGATTCTGTTTTTCAACATCAGAGTGGGTGTTTAGCCAGGATGCACAAGCTGAGGGGTGGTTCAGAGGGCAGCACACAATGCCAGGTGATACAGGTGCACACTGCTTGCCTTTTTGCACTTGGCACGGACAGCAATATTAGCTCTTCTAGTCTTAGTCCTTGTAGCAATTTTTTTTCATGTCTGTTTTGGGAGCTGGAAAATTTTGACTCCTTTAATATGCTTCAGTCCCCAGACTCATCAGAAAATGTTTATTCCTTAGACAGAATATGAATCTCTGAAATGGACTAACTTAGCTTCCACTTCTACATACTGATGTGAGATGCATAAAGTACCAGCAGTTTGAAATACACACTTAATTTGCATTTGGGCAAAAAGGGAGTGACACATACAAAGTATCTGCTTTCGCTGAAGTGCTTTTGCACTTCCCTGAGCTTCACTGATGTCATTTCACGTGATTCCCCTTGCTGCTGAAAGGCCACCTTGTCAGCAACGGTGCTGCTGGACTTCGAAGGTCTCAACCATAAGATGCAGTGACATGAAAACAGAGACATGCTGTGTTTATCTAATCCTTGCACTTCCCATCCTACCCGGGTTTTGGAAGTGGGGCATTTAGTAGCAGAGGAGGGCAGTTCTGCAGCAGGAAATGTGCATCCAGAGGAAGATGCCCTGCGATGCCTCTCTGAAGACAGAGGAGCTCTCTGCACTTTTTCCTTTGGCCCAACAGAGTTTTTGACAAAGATCTATTGACTCCTGTGTGTTATCAGGATTAAGATCTACTGACCCTAATGCTTGGTCTTCTTAAACCTACCTGTTACACGCTGATCTCGGTCACACTGTCACTGACCACCACTGAGGTGACCTGGATCAGTGATAGCCTCCTGGCACTCTCTGATCCACCAATGCCACTTGTGTATCTGGCACAGAGCAGCTTGACACAGCAGCTGAACCTGGAGAGATAATTGGTCTCAGCTCTAGCCTTACAGCAGGGGAGGTGGCAGTTTCTAAGGGTCATGCTGAGGTGGTTGTATAAGCTCATGCTTTTTCCAGTTGAGGTGACCCTGTGTATTTGTGCCCTGCTGGATACATGCATCCCATCATTCATTATAAAGGATCCTCCTGGACTGCTGAGAGCCTCTTCACCAGTGCTGCCAGGCTGGAGCTGAGCCTGGCAGGGACATGCTGCTTTTGCTGAAGTGGTCCTTCTGTTGCTATTCCAGCTGAGTTTAAGTTGTTCTGAGGTTGGCTTTAGAGGGTTGTGCTTGTGCCTAAGCACTCAGGGCAAAGGAGATCTTACTCCCTGGAGCTGAGAGGTGTTATTCCCCAGCATGTTCCTTGTTCAAGCTTGCTTTCTTTCTGCATGATAGTCTATATCATCATATTTCCACTGGGTATGGGATGTATTTATCTTACTTTAATTTGTTTATTATTTATTATGTCTTGTAGCAATTGGGCTTTGAAAGTTCTGTCTTTCAGTTGATAGTAAAGGAGATAAGTAGCTGGAATAATCTTGGCAGGCAGTTCTGTTTTCCTCCCAAGTGCAGTGGTTGTGCTGTACCTTAGGACTTCAGTGGGACTTGAGGGTACTATTTCTGATACCTGCCTGGGCTGCTGTCTCTGTCCAGCTGCAGATAATCGGTTCTGAAGGTTTCCTTGCAAACAGTGACACTGGATCTAATGGAAGAGTGTGGCTGTTCAGTCCAGCCAAGAAGTTGGGACAGGATCAGGATAAGAGTTTAGAAAAGAATAGAAATGCTTTGTGGACAAAAAAAAAAGTGGTTTTATCATTAAAAAAAATATTCTCTCATGGGGTTTAATCTTTTGAAGTTTTTCATCCCCTTGAAGGCCTTGGGTAAAATCTTGAGTGGAATTGTGACAAGGTGATGCTGTGACAGCACTGCCACTCCATGCTGAAGGGCCTTGGTGAGCCCATCAGAAGGGGTTTTAAGCCTCTCTATATTGTTGATACATGTTTTGTTTCTGGGCTAAGGTTTGCTGGAGGGGAGGACATGTTAGGAAATGGAATTTACAAACTACCTGCTGCCTATTTCCATCCATCTCCAGCCCTTCCCAATGACCTCTACTCCCACATCATCCCTGCTTTGTGTTCCTATTCTGTTTTCCTACAAGTGTGATGGAAAGTACTACTATGTATTTGTTTTGATAATATACTTTTGAAATAATTCTTGGATTTTTTTTTAAGCTCCTAAAAGACGCAGACCTGCTCGCTCAATATTCGATGGCTTTCGGGATTTTCAGACAGAAACCAGTAAGTGTCTACAGATCAGTAAGCCTGATATTCTGTTTTATTCCTTTTAATGGAAATAAGATGGAGAAATCATTCCTGTTGTAGGCTAGGACAGCTTTCAGCTGTTGAAACATTTTTAAATTGCCTATTGTATAGCAGGGTACATTATTAGAAGTACAGAATCATAGAATTGTGATTATCACAGGATATTCTGTCTGCTTTGGTATGCTAAATACTGTCATGCTAACTCTCAAAAATCCCTTTTTCTGCTCTAGAGGGAACAAAAAAGAGGGAACAGTCTTAACACCCAAGTAGAAATTAAATACATCCACTGACTATGTGTTGGCTAGGCAGTGGATGTTCTGGCACTTGAATTACATTTGAGTAGCCCTGAGGCTTCTTGGCCACACACGAGGCTCTCATGGCTTTAACTGCTGTTTGCCCTTGACTGTTCATACACAGAATCTCCAGATGCCAAAGCTCTGGCTGTTACTTCATCCGTGCAGTGTCACAGAATGGGATTCTGTGACAGCACAACACCAGGTATTTCACAGCTGAGTTATGGCTGTTGTGCTGGTGTTGCTGAAGTGTTCCAGAGGTGTAACAACAGAATCAGTAAGGCTGGAAAAAGTCCTCTGAGACTGAGTCCAACCATTCCCCCAGCACTGCCGAAGCCACCACTGCCCCACGTCCCCAAGTGCCACATCCACACGTCTGTTAAATCCCTGCAGGGATGGTGACTCTACCACTGCTCTGGGCAGCTGTGCCAGGGCTGGACAACTCTTTCCATGAAGAAATTTTCCCTAATACCCAATCTCAGCCTCCGTTGGTGCAGCCTGAGGCCGTTTTTTTGTCCTGTCACTGGTTACTGGGGTCCATGGCCATGTGCCCACAGAGTTAGGGGTTGGCTGCCAAACTGAAAGTGTGTGTTGATAGTTACTTTCTTTGCCCTGACAGGTTTGGTCAGGGTTTTCCAGTAATGATGAACACAGCAAGTACTGAAATCACTGGCAGCTGTGTAAATGAAAGTGCACCATGGACAGGATCAATACCCTTAAATTTTTTCTCACCATCTTCCAACCTGGTCTAGCAGAAAGTGTTCCAGCCCATGGCAGGAGGGGATTGAACTGGGTGTTCTTTAGGGTCTCTTCCAAACCAAACCACCCTGTGATTCCACTCTTAAGACATTTAGAGATGCCCAACATGTGAGAGGTAAACTGTGAGGGTTTGTGGTGAAACTTTATCATGCTTGTTGGCAGAACTTTACAGATGGACATCACTGTCTGGCTGTCTCTGGAAAAGCAGCCATGGCCATGAAATTGCAGATTATCTCCTGGCTCCTAGGGCTGCTGCACAGGGATGCTTTGTTCCCTGTGTGCCTGCTCAAGCATGGTTTTTATGTTTTGGACCATTGACAGCTCCTTCCACACTGGAAGATTTTTGGCCATGGGATAGTTATTGCCCATTTCAGCTGATCTGGTTCCATAGAATACATCACATATCTGCTGTGATTTACCTTTATTGTCCATGGTCATGTCTGTGTAGGAAATGTGTTCTGTATTATTTCAGATGGAATTGATATGCTTTAAAAGAAACATCCAAAGAGATTTCTCCATGTAAACTAAATCCGTTTGTTTCTTTCTTTCCTGTGGGATTGCCCCACAGTCAACTAAGGGAAATGCTGCAATAGAAATATTCATTTTAAAAGTTATATTGCTACAATCTAGCTCAGTTTCCCATTTAAAAGCATCGCTGGGGACAAGTCGTGGCTTTTTTTGGCTCGTTTCTGTTCAAATACTGGTATGTGACCCCTCAGGTTTATTAAGATGTTGTTTAAAAGGGAAGGCACATGAGAAAGCTGAGACAAGAGGGTTCTGTCCTTACACACCAGCTAATCTTGTTCAGTGGGATCTAGCTCTGTGACTCTCAGTAAGAAATATCTTAGGATTTGCGCTCATATTCCTCCCACTAACTGCTCTAGCCCTGTTCTCCCCAAGCCTCCTAGGAGCTCGAGGGAATTTCACCCCAGAAGTTCTGTGTTTGAGCATTTAGCCGTAAATCCTCCTTGTGAGTATGTTTAGTCTAATTTCACTCCCTTTCCTCTTGGGGCTGTGCAGTCCGGCAGGAGCAGGAGCTCCGGAACGGAGGGGCAGTGGACAAGAAGCTGACCACGCTGGCAGACCTCTTCAGACCTCCCATTGACCTGATGCACAAAGGCAGCTTTGAAACGGTGAGGGCTCACGTTTGGGTGCAGATCCTTATAGGGTGGCTGGGGAGGGTGTCAGGATGGATCCATGGCCGGACAATCAGAAGGTTTCAAAAGACCAGGCAGTGATAAATATTTGATGGACTGCCTATGAGAATGTTGGTGACATGTTGAAGGACTTCACTGATGATGGTGTCACCTGGAATGAACCCACAAGGATCATCAAGTCCAACTCCTGACCATGCAGACAGCATTGTTTTGTGTTTCAATATCAGTGTGGCAAATCACACATGGTAGAAGACTTCAGTGAGCAAGGGAGGCTGGTCAGAATGGAAAAATTGCATCCCTTCAACTATCTCCATAGAGGATACAGAAAAAGCTGGAGTAAGATTGCTTTGGATAGGTGAGGGAGGACTTTGCAAGGGTCAGTGTGGTTTGCAGCACAGCCCTGCTGAGAAGCTCAGGTGGAGTTAACACGGCTGAGTGGCTTCTGATACCTGAGTGAGTAAAAGTATTTGAACGCGGCCTTGCCATGGAGCCACAGCTTCATCCTCAGTGGAGATGTTGCTCTGGTACAAAATCACAGTGGTTGTGTTTTACCTCTGGTGGTGCTAGGGAAAGTATCCCAGAGATACAGGACACTGTCAGCTTTAAACAGTCTCAGGTGTCACCTTCCCTGACTGTGTAGGCATGTGTGGATCTAAATTGTTATGATGTGGATCAATGACTTAACTAATGATTTCAGAACATGCAGATTGGTATCTATTTTTAATTTTTGAGTCTGTAATTTCCAGGTGTTCTTCAGAAATTCCAGTTACTACTGAACTTTCTCCTGGTCATCTTTGAATAGATGAGATTGATGGTGGTGATGATCATTATTTATACTGCATGAGAATGCAAAGTAATGATTAAATGCTGCAATACAGATGTTGGAGAACCGACTGCACAAGCTGAACAAAAATATTATTTACCTTGTTTTCACACGTGCCTTGACTGCCGTGCACAAGTACTAGAGCACTGCTGGAGAACTTTTGGTGAAACAGTGTGCCTTTATGGAATTCTCCAGCTCTCATCCCATTACTCTCATCTCTCTTTTTATGCTTCCCAAATCACTGGGGATCAGTTGCCTTGTCATTAATTCATGTGTTCTGAGGGTGCTCTCCACAATCAGGTGTGAAAGGATGCTGGCAGTGAAGAGCAGTGTCCACCTTGGGAAGGAATTTTGGGAGCAGAGGAGCAGCCTGAAGCAGTTGGTGCTCAGGTGTCTCTGCCTTGTGATCTGTGGCGCAGGGTTTACTTTAAAAGACACGTGTCGGGTCTTCCAGCTGATGGTACCTGCTGGGCCTGGGGTCCAGAGCTGTTGGTGAAACCAGCAAATGTGTGGTTAAAGGCACCAGTAAGGGGAATTCACGTGGCAACAACCAGTGCTGCTCCAGGAACAGTCAGCGAGTGCCCTCTGAGCTCTGCTGTGGAATTTGAGATGGGTGCTTGTTTTTCCTTGGATCTTGCTGGAAACGTGGAGACTTTAGCCGTGTTGATTGTGGTATCTGTCACAGTCAAAAGCAGTGTCAGAGAGTGAAATAACTGATTGGTGGATTTGTTTGTCCTAAAGTCTCTGCATTCTTATTCAGTCTAGAAAAATAATATTTTAAAAGGGGTGGGCTGGGGGTGGGGAAGGGGTTTGTATGTACTCACCTTGCCCTGTTCTGTGCAGTACCAGCACTCGAAACACCTGCACACTTTCTGGTGTTGGCACTCACCTTGCTGTGCTCTTGTACAGTTCCTTGTCCCATGGGATACCCTTCATTTCACACTGATGCTCCTCCACTTCATTGCGATACAGCTCTTCACCTTCTCGCTGTGTTGACCATTTCCCCTTGCATTTTACCTTTTCTGACTGCAAACTGCTCTACTGCTTCAGCCTGGGACAGTGTCGGGCCTCAGTGACCACAATTTCTCAAAATTCATCTCTAGCAAGCTGCTGTTGGCTTCTCCCTTCTCTGTATGCTGAGATAAATGTATATAAACCAAATGATAAATCAGAGATGCTCATCACGTTCCGGAGCATCAAAGACTAAATACCGTTGTTGTGATGCTGTTGTAGTTAAGTTTTGATCTAAGTGGGGTTTTCTTTCCAAGGCTGGGGTGTGCAGGAACACTCTGCCAGGGTTGAGCCATGTACATTTATCAGAGAATCATTTAGAATTTAGGGCTTCATTGGCAGGAATGGTGGCATCTGGTCTTACGTATCTTTGTTGCGCATCAGCTGTTGCTGCTCTTTGGGTACTTTAAGGTTGGTTTTTGACAGTAAGTACGTGTAATTATCTTTAGTTTTCCCCAAGAAACCTCATTTTTCTTCAGTTACAAAGAAACTTTGTTACCAGTAAGGCCAAAACAATTGCTTTTTCATTTTAACTCCGTAATACTAGCTGTAGGAATAGCTGAGATTAACTTCATGGCAAAAAAATTTTCAAGTGTTGACTGACATTGCTTTGGGTTTTTTTACTTGCTTTATGTGAAAAAGCATTGTGCTTCACATGCAGAACAACTTATGATCACTGTACTTGTAAAGTTCAGTGTGTGACTGACTAAACTAGAGTTCTCCCGTTAATATGGAATCTGTTAGGAATAAATCACTCAAGTAGAATAAATAAGTTGCACACCAGACATGTCTGATAGGGAACGGTGTGGCTTTGTTCTCATCTCAGACTGCTTTCAAGAGCTACAGGTGTTCTCTCTTCATGCCTGTGATGTGAGAGATGATTGAATTTGGGGGGTACACACCAAATTGACTTAGTTTGCACTTGTTCTTGTGGGAGGAGATGGTTCTGGTGTGTGCAGTTCTGTGCTTAACGCTCAGTAGGGTTTCAGTGAAGTGACTGAATGTCACATTGCAGAGCTTCAAGTCTGTCTGTATGATTTTTTTTCCCATTTAACAATAACCTTTTCTAGCTGCTCCCTGGTTTACAGCTGAGACTGAGGGGTTTTTTATTATTCTACTTAACAAGCAGCAATAATTTGGAAGCTGATCTGGCCACTGTATTCAAATGGAGCAATTACCTGTGCATAAGGTGCTTCTAGCCTGGTTTGGGTCAGCACAGCTGCAGGTACAGCTGTGGCTCAGGAGTGGCTGGGTGCTGAAAGGATCTATGCCCTGCCCCAGGTAGGAAAGGGAAGTTGGCCCGAATAGGAGATTTCGTGTTTGATAGTGTCCTGCTCTGACTCTCTGTCAGCTGTTGTCTTCCACACTGAGTCACACACATGTCCAGAGGGTCACAAGGTGCTGGCTCCACTTCCTTCTTCTTTCTGCTGGCTTGAAAGGATTGCATTTCAACAAAACTGAGCCAGCAGGAACCACCCCAACATTTTTAAACCATACATGTTCAGAGAAGTCAGATGAGAGGAAAACTTATTTTTAGTAGTGCAAGAGCCAGAGTTACACAGGGAGATCCAGCACTGAGTGTAAACCAAGACTCATCTCACAGACTGTCTCACCAGATCGCTGATTTGCTGCCCTAAGTTGTAATGATGAAATATGTGACTGGGCAGAAAGGGTAAAGGCACACTTAGAACAGATTGGGTTGGTTTGGTTTGATTTTTGCATCTGAGCTGCACTGGCTCTGCTCTCAAAGAGTGGCTCTTCTGTACTGCCCTGTCTGGGGGCTCTGTAAGTGCCTGGCACTGGCCTTTATACCTTGAGGAAGGAGGGGAATGGGGGAGGCACTTGGTGTTGGAAACAGAGGATCTAAATCCATCAGCTTTTGGGATATACAAGCCAGCTCTTGAGCCTTCCCTCGTTGTCTTGTCCCTTACCAAAATGACCCACCTGTATAATCTCTAAACCCACAGTGTTTCTTCTTCTCACACGCTTGTCCTTCCACCCCCCAGGAGAACCCCTGGAGCTGTGTAAGAGCAGAGCTGTGTGTGTGAGATAGCAGCAGTTTAACTGTGTCCTCTTAAATGTTAAACCCAAAGCTTGTTTTTTAGAAGGAAGCTAAAAGTAGTTTCAAAAGCTCTGCCTGCTCTGCAGGTGAAAACTCAGTTTTGCAGATTTTCTGTGTGGAATTTCCTGCTTGCATCCTTCCAAGGCCCTTAGCTGGGCAGAGGAGAGGTAGAGCCAGAGGTTTTCATGAATATTGAAAGATATACAGAGTGAGGGTAGAAGAGTGAAATGCACTTCCAGCTTTCTAATTACATATTTTTGGGAGTGTTCTTTTAACAGACTACATGAGAACACAGGACTAAGGCAATCCAATTGACTTAAATAACGTAAGGATTTTTGTTCCCTTTAAACTTGGGCAGTACTTCTAGGCCTCATCTCAAACTGATTTCCTAGAATTAATTCTCAAAATACACAGAGTAGCTCAAAAAAAATCCTTTAAATAACAGCATGATGACTGTATTTAAGATCCTTGCTAGTTACTTAGGTGTCACCTGCCCCACTTTTCTCACCTGGTGACCAAATACTGGATTCTGGCAGTGGAAATTAGTGGTGAGTAGTTAGTGTGAGGCCCCTTGTGAGAACAGGACCATTCCGTGCTTCTACCTTCATTTTTTTTCCTTTGAGTAATACAGAAGCTGCCTCTGCAGGGCACTTGCCCACGCAGACTGACTCTGTAGGCTGAGATTCTTGCCTCGGTGAAGCTGAGTGTGTGGGGTTCACATGTCTGTCTGTCACACAGTGGACAGGCAGACTGTTCCGAACTGCACTGGCTAAAATTCATTTCAAAAGTAAAAACTTTGGTTTGGGGAACAAAGTAGTGCCCAAACAGCAGAACCTTGCATAACATCCTGATTCCCTTGAATTTTTTGTCCTTTGAATTCCTTAACAGTAGATTACCAGCAGGGTGGTGAGCATAACTTTTAAATTTTTTTTTTTTTAAAGCAAAGAGAGTTCCTATGCCAGTTCCAGTCTTTCCAGGTGGTAAGAGCATTCCTGCTGTTGATCTAGCCCTCTTTTTTTCAACAGGTATGACAGTTCAGCGATCAGAATTACATTCTTGATCAAACTCCTACCATTAACTTGCAACCAAGCAATCAGACAGTGCCAGCTTTGTGACTCAAACCAGTAAGATTTCTTCCTGCGCCTTCCTGTCTCCCTCCCCACTTGCAGTCTGGATAAGCAGCATCAAAAAAGGATGCCTAATTCGGCAGCTGGACAGTCACAGAGTAACTCAAAACTTGGAGAGAAAAAGAAAACACGCAGAGAAGGGGTCCTGTTGAATCAATGCAAGTCCTCTGTCAATTATGCAACCTACTTAACTAGATGATCCACGGGTTTATCTTTAGACTGAGCAGGTCTTTGTTGTCAGATCAGTGGGACTGACTACACTTTTCCCTGAATAAATACTTTATTGAGCATCGCCATGTGTGTCCCCGCTCCGAGTTGCTTTTCCCACCCTGTGCTTGGCTTGTTGAAATCCAGCAGCTCTGTTCATCGATGTGATTCTGTAATTCAACCAGGCTCATTTAAAGCAGATCCTTCAGCCCTGCCTTCTGTTTTGTGGGTGCCTTTTCACTAGCTCTGTCCATCCTCCTCACTGCGAAGGGGTTTGGTGGAAGGTCTGGCAGTGGTAGAAGCCATCTCTGATCATTGCTGGCATCGGTGCTGTCGGTCTCTTCAGCCTGATCTAACCAAGCTTTTCCCTCTGCTTCCAGGCCAAGGAGTGTGGTCAGATGCAGAACAAATGGCTGATGATAAACATTCAGAACGTGCAAGATTTCGCCTGCCAGTGCCTCAACCGTGATGTGTGGAGCAACGAGGCTGTGAAGAACATCATCCGGGACCACTTCATTTTTTGGCAGGTGAGAAATTGCCTGGGGATGGATGTGTGGGTAACTTGGTGCCTAGGTAGATGGGAGAGTGACAAGAAAATGTGTTTCTTTGAAAAAGATGGAATTCTCTTGGCAGACTTGCAGAAAAGATGCATTTCATGGAGTGTATGTAGTTTATGGATGGAGATGTAATTTGTGGATACGCATTTGAAGGCTTAAACTGCCTTTCACTTGTGCAATCAAGATGTTACCACGTAGCTTCTAATACATGGAGAGCTGCAGGCTTACTTCCAGCTTGTCAGAGTTACTGAGAACTGCGTGTACCATTTGCAGTTTATGTTGTAGAAGAGAGGAAAACTCTGTGCATTTTCAAGGTTCAGTTTGTTTGTGTTCCCTCTGCAGCCACTAATCTGCCCAATTTTGTAGGTGTACCATGACAGCGAGGAAGGACAGCGGTACATACAGTTTTATAAATTAGCAGACTTCCCTTATGTCTCCATCCTGGATCCCAGGACAGGTAAGACAGGTGGCAGCTGGTTACCTGGAGTTATCCCATGGGAAGGACTGACAGCTGGAATACCTTCCACTGCAGTTTGTGTTACATTTGGCTGAAGAATCTCTTTGAGACCCGAAGGACTGACTCAGCATGTTCCCAGAGGAACTAAGGGAATAAAACACCCGAAACTTGCAGAAATTTTATGTATTTGAAGCTTAGCAAGTATTTTGCTTAGAAAGTGAAAATAGTTCCATCTGGTGGAAAAACTCTGAATTCTTTTTTTTAAAGTCTTTCAAAAGCTTCTTGAAATCATGTGATTAATAACTGCAGTATTTGTAAGCACTACATGAATCTGCTTTCTGCTCCTCCCGCAGAGGTTTGTGAGGCTCAGCAATGACTTTTTAAATTGCATCTTAATTTTGAAATGCCGTTTTGGCTTCGAGTTTTAGTTTTGTTTTGCTTGTTTTTTACCTGAACAATTAAACTTCTCCCTCTCCCTCTAGCTCTTTCAAAGTTGTTGCTTTTTCTTTTGTATCCAGCAGTTTCCTTTATCATCATATAATGCAGCTGTCTGGTTATGTAATGCTGGTCTGGTCTCCTGTTTCTAAGAACTGAAGTGATAGCGTCTGTGATCAGAGCTGAGATCTCTTTGTAGCTGACTTAAACCACCCAAAAATACACGTATTTTTTTATGTTGCAGCTGAAGTTAGGATACTCTTCTTAGCACTTTACTTCTGGGAACAAATGCTGTTTGGCAAGGGTTAGAATCAATGTAGCAAGAGTGGAGAAATGCTTCTTCATAAACTCCGTGGTTTGGTGATTATTCGTTTTGAGGCCAAATTCACCATTCTGTGCTCACGTTCCCATAGATAAAAAGAAAAGAATGGAAATAAACCGGGCCTATATCTATGTCTGTCCTTTTTCAAGGCAGTGGAAGGAGGAAGCTCCATAATTATCAGCTGGTAGCCTGTGGGAAGCTGCAGTTCCTCAAACAGGGACTCTTGCAGCAGTGAGTTGGGGTGTTTGACCACTAAACTCCAGTGTTTTGCTGAAATTTTGTTTGAGGCCACCTTTTGTGATGCTGCCTTTTGTTCCCTAGGCCAGAAGCTCGTGGAGTGGCACCAGTTAGATGTGACTTCTTTCTTGGACCAAGTGACCGGGTTCCTGAGTGAGCACGGCCAGCTGGACGGCCATTCCAGCAGCCCTCCCCAGAAATGCTCCCGCTCAGTAAGTGTGGGGCTCTTTGGGAGACACCTGAAGGAACACCTGTGCTTATCCAGCTCTCCTGACTTCCCAGACAGACTCCATGAGTCAGTGCAGGGGCATGCAGAAATACAGCGTGCCAGGGAATCCCTTCTCCCAGGGTCACTGTGCTTTCAGCACTTGGTTTGGATTTAGCAGTCACAATGTGAAAGGAAAATGGATTACTCCATGCAGAACTCCAGGGAGAAGCCATTAAGTAATTACAGCGTGCCTAGCTTTCCCTGCTGTGTGTTCCTGACAGGTTTAGTGGCTTCCCTTCTGGGAGACTGATGTCCTTTTGGTTTTCAGTATGTTTTGGAAGGCAGTTGTGATGTATGTGTGTTGTCTGCATCCCACAGGAGAGTCTCATCGATGCCAGTGAGGACAGCCAGCTGGAAGCTGCCATCAGAGCCTCGCTCCAGGAGACACATTTCGATTCCTCTCAGGCCAAGCAGGAGAGCCGGTCGGACGAGGAGTCGGAGTCGGAGCTGTTTTCTGGAAGCGAGGAGTTCATTTCTGTTTGCGGATCTGAGGAGGAGGAGGAGTCGGAGATTCCAGCCAAGCTGAGGAAGTCTCCACACAAGGACTTGGGGTATAAAAAAGAGGAGAGCCGGAGGCCTCAGCCTGAGCCCTCTGCAAGGACTGAGCCTGGGACAACGTCAAACCACAGAGTCCTGCCCTGCATCGATGCGGGGGCACTGGAGGAGTCACCTGACAAGCCTGAAAGTACGTTCCGGGGCCTCGACGTGAATGGTAAGTGCCCACTTTTTATAGCTTTTGTTGTGGCTTTTTTGCCTGAAACTGTTTATAGGCTGCCAAACCTGGTTTCATCCCTTCTTTTAAAAATCCCTTCTGATTTCCTGCCTCCTTGCCAGCGGACATGTGAGCGATTCACCAGCAGCACCACTTTGGCACAGCAATGCCCCAGCCTCAGAGCCCTCTTGGTCCCTGAGCTCGTGTGTTGCCCAGCAGTAAAGTCCAGTGTGGTGTAACTGAGGTGCAGTGTGCTCTGGGCACGCTGGCTGCTGTCAGTCACTGCTGCTTTGGAAGAGTCCTGAGCCTGATGTGTGTATTTTGAGCATTGTGGTAGAAATTTATCTCCACAGGCTGGATCTTTGTGTTTGTCTCCAGTCCCTCACCCTGCTGTGCTGTCCCACCTAAAATCTCTACACAGGAGCTCAGCTCAGCTGCCCTGTTGTTAACTTGTAGTGACTTCATTTGTGCAGGACCAAAGGCACAGCTGATGCTGAGGTATCCAGATGGAAAGAGGGAACAAGTTTCACTGCCTGAACAAGCTAAACTTCTGGTGAGTGGAGTTAATGGGAATCCTTGTCTGAGCACAGGAAAGGCAAAACTGGAGAATTTCTGTACCTGGGATGAGACTGCTGAAATCAGATCTAGTGGGAGAGGTGTATCCAGGGAGCGCTTGCCCTCTCATTCCGCTGTGTTCCATGTCATTCCTCTCTGATAACTACTGGCTCTGTGTGTCTCCACTGCTGCTTGGGTTTTGTGTACACTCCAGTGTCTTCCTCAATCCCCACACTGCTCATTTCCATTCTAAAATGACTCTAAATGGCTTTTAATCGTTAATTACCATAAAATGCTCTCAGCTTTCTCATTTCTGGGCCTTTGTTTCTAGAAGTAGTTGGTTCCCGTGGTAAAATCAAAGGCAAAACTCTTCATTCTCATTCTCCATCTCTCTCGTCATACTTCCGCCCTCCCTTCTGGACTCCCAAAACAAATTAATTGCAATATTATTTAATTACTGTGCCTCAGGTATGCGTCTCAGCTGTGCTTTGGGCTCCTTACCTTGGAGGACTCCATGTGAATGGCATTTCCATCAAAATTTTGCGGGTGCCTACCTGGAAGCAGAGTGTAAAGAGGTCACTGTGTTCCTGTTTGCTGTGACTTTTCAGGACACAGTGGCCAGTTAAGCTCATTTAAATGTAATCAATCTAAAAGCTGGAGTCACAGGGAAGGCAAAAGCACACCTCATCAGAAGGATTTTGTGTAGGTTTGGGAGAAAAGGGTCCTATCTCTTACAGAAATGAGTCAGCAACTCTAGGAATGTGCAGTATCCTCCGCTCATGTTCTCATGCTTGACTCTGCTGCTTGAAAATAAAAGGAAAAAAAGCTCGACTGCTTTCTGAATGCAGCTGGTTAAGGAAATTTGCATGTGTTGTTAAACATGTAGCACTTTTTTGAATACTTAAGCAATTCATTTAGGCAGTACGTAAGTGTAATATTGAAATATCCCTGATAATCCTGACTTATGGTTTGGCTCCTTTTATGGACTGTGGAAGTTAAAGGAAATTTATCTCAGCATACGATTTCCCTTCTGTTCTACAGTCAGCAGAGGAATTTAGCTGAGTCAAGGTTTGTGTGTAAAGGTATCTTTTGGTTGCAGAGCTGAACAGGCAGCGTTTGTGCTCATCTTGTGATCTTGTGATCTTCTGGAGCCTTTCAGTCAGATCCAGACTGAGTCTCAGGTGTTTCTTTGTGGCCATCATTTCCATACTGGTTTTTTTCCAACCCTTAGTTGCTTCCATTTTAAAGCTGGCCAGAACTAGCAAAAGAAATTGCTTAAGGAGACAGTTGCACTTCAGGAGTTCTAACTGATGATGCTCCCCAACGCTGGTTTTAAAAATGTTTTATTTTTAATCGCTGTGTTGTTATTGGAGCACTGGCTTCTTTACACACATTATTTCCAAGAGGTGCTTATGCTTCCAATACTGCCATGATGCCCTTTCTTCCTCTCAAGCAGAAAAAAAAAAAAAAAAAAAAAAAAGACAACACTGCCTCACTGCCTTTTTATGGAAGGAGGTGCTCATTGTGTGCAAATTAAGTTGACTTTACTCTGTTCAGCAGCTCAGCCCTTCCTCCACATCCTGAATACCTTTGGTTTGCCAAGTGTTTCAGGTGTGCAGGAAAGACTGGCCTGTGAAGGGACAGGGAGGGGTGTGGGCAGGAATCTTGGCTGAATATTTAAATTCAGTGGTTTGTGAAGGAATTTTGATCGTCTTTGTTGCTGTGATTTACTGGCATAAGTTGCCCACCAAAACAGTGTGAACAGTATTGATAGGACCCCCTGATTTTTTCACACTTTGTTTTGTTGCATACAAATTATCCTTTCTTCCTCTCTTACAAAAGCTACAACTCCTCCTTCTGCCCACATCTTACTCTGTTGCTCTGTCCTCTTTTCTTCTGCCAATCCCCACTTCTCTGCCCCTCTCTGTGCTTTAGGTTCCCACCTGCTGTGTTTCCTGGTGAACTTGGGAAGTCTCTCTTGCCACAGCACAGACAAGGGCTCTTCCTGACATGGCTGTTTCTTGGGGTGTGGGGCTGGTTCCCCTCATCCCAATGCTCTGTATCCTGCCCCAGTTGCTTCTGTAGGCAGAGAAGCCGGTGAATTGAAAAGATCTTTAAAAAACCCAAATCAAACAACCCCAAACTCTCCTGCTTCCTGAAGAAAAGAAAAAAAAAAAAAGAGTGAAAGTACTGCATTTATTTTGGTCAATGCTACCTCACAAAAGTGCTTCTTTGGTGGCCTTTAGCTTTAGGGTAGGGGCAATATCTGATAAACAAATGAGGGGTCTTCTATTTTGGGGTATTTAAGGCTTTTTTTTTCAGATTCTATTTCACTGTGACTTGAATGTGTGGTGTGGAATTCAGCTGTCTTGCATTAATGCACTATTATGTACAGTTTTTTGTATGGTTTACCTGGTGTGTAAAGCATCAGTTAGGTGAGGGATCACTGGTAATTAGTTTTTGTGATTAGCCATACCATGTGTGGGCCAAATTAGATGTTAAAGTAAAAGAGGGTCTGTGCTCTACGCAAAACTTCCAAATTTTAAAGTTTCCCTTGTCCGTGATTACAAACTTCCTTTTTAAAGGAAAATGGGATTTTCTTTTACGTTCTGAGTTCTGTGACACTTGTTTGCCTTCCTTCCTCTGCAGGCTCTTGTGAAACACGTCCAGTCGAAAGGATACCCCAACGAACGCTTTGAACTGCTCACCAACTTCCCTCGGAGGAAACTCTCCCACCTGGACTATGAGATCACGTTACAGGAGGCAGGCCTGTGTCCTCAAGAGACTGTCTTTGTGCAAGAAAGGAATTAGCACTGTGGCCTGAGTTCTCCCAGCCTTCCTCCCTCTCCTCTTTGCCTGGGACAGGAGTCGTTAAATATGCAGTTAAGGGTCATGGGATTGCAGTGCTGGAAGCAGGCAGCTGACTGGCCCTTCCTTCTCCCTCCTCCTCTCTCTCCCTCCCTTCTCCCGCTCTAGTGACCAAATGAGAGTGCTCAGAGTTTTATTTTCTTCCTCAGCTGCAGAGAGCATTGGGAAGAACATCTTTCCTCTGCTTTCCTGGAATAAAGTAAAACAATGATCTGTGTATCCAGCATGCTGGAGCTTGGAGTGGCCATAATACACAAACCCTTCTCGCTGCTATTCTTAAATCTGTTTTGTTTAATTTATTTTTGAAAAAAACGTGTGATAAGGCACTGAGGCATCTCTCTGTAAGGAGAGAGCATAACCTTCAGGACAGTCTTTCCTTTGTTTGGATTCCCTACACAAAAGGTGTCCATTAACCTTCCAGCCTGCTCTTATCCAACACTCCGGTTTTGGAAAGGAGTTGGGTTGAACCGTGGTAAAATACTCTGCCCCACCTAATTCAAAGGCTTCTAGATTGCCTGCATGTTTTCCTCCTGCTTTAAATTGCCAGTGGACATAGTAAAAAAAAAAAACAGCCGACCCCCAGGGGGACAACTGTGCTCCATATGGGATTGACTGCTTGGCCCAGAGGCGAAGCTGTGAGTCCAGTGCTGGAGCAGAACCAGCTCCTTCGTGGGAGTGGGTGGGTTTTCCATGTTCTCTTCCCAGCGTCCTCAAAGTGTCTCCTTACTTGCTCTCAGGATTTTGCAAATGACAAGGGTACTGTGAAGGCTTTGGATTCTCTGAAAACACCTGCCACAGAGACTCGACAGTCAGTTGGCTTTTTTCCTTGGCACAGTGGTTGGTTTTTCCAGGAGCGAGTGGCTTTGCAGAGGTTTTACAGCATTTGGCTGCATTGAGCATCAGTTAATGCTTCATAATGCTTCCCACCCTGGTGGCTTGAATTCCCTGGGATGATTTTTCTTCTATTTCCATGTTCATCTACTGTCACTTGCCTCTAAATTTGGAGGGCTGCATGGAAAGCTGCTCCTCGGTGCAGGCTTTCCTTCCAGCTCTGGAAGCTGGCACCAGAAGTCAGTGCCCTGGTCTCCCTCCAGTGTCTTCCCTAGCCACGGAGCTGTGGGTCAGTTGGTGTTTCAGCAGCTGTTCCAGTGGGGCAGGAGTTAACTAGCACAGCCCTCAGCACCGTGTGGTGGATTTGTGTATTTACAGCTAAAAACTCAGTTTAATGTGCTCTTCAGTCGCTGAGGGGAAAGGCACATGGGACCTGGCATAACTGCTGACTTTTTCTGCCACTCTCAGATGATTGTCCTTGTTAAAGACTTTAGTAGTCAGAAATTTACATATTCCGGTTTTTCAGGATATTTTGCCTCTGATTTCATACTAGCATCTGTACTTTGGAACCTTTCAATGCAAGAAATCACAGAAAATGTCTTGCGTTCCCCATGGAAACTTCAGCTCACAGCTGTCTCCTGCTCCTAATTGAGGTTCGACATGCAATCATGCAATTGTATAAACTGATTTCCCTTTCTGCTGCAGGATGTAGTGTCAGGAAAGCAGAATCTCATCTCAGTTTCCTCATCAGTGCTTGGTGTGACACCAGATGTCATCTTTGGTTTGTACAGACACCCTGGTGTGGAGGCTGCTCCCAGCACGGGGAAGTGAGGGGAGTCTTGTGTTTGGCCTGTGAAGCAGCAGTGGCACCTCTAGACTGAAGGATCCTTTAGTTCCTGGATATCCAGATTCCTAACTCACATTTCCACATAGACCTAAAGCTTCCTGAAGCAGCTCCAGCTGTCTGGTTGGAATAACAAGTCCCAGGTGTGGTTTATTGGCAGCTTCCCTCCCCTGCCCCTCCCGGGCCTGCTCCTGTCCGTGGGGCTGGGCTGAGCTCTGTGATGAGACCAGGATTTGCTCAAACAGGGAAAAGAAGAATGGGAAGTTGAACATTTACATTGAAAATGGCATTTTCTTGTGGTTTCTAATAGTTTGTTCTGTTCCAGGAAACTGTGATCCTAGGTTGGGGTTTTTTTTTTGTTTCTGTGTCACAGTGTGGTTTTTTCTATCACTTTCCTTTTGTTTTGCTTTGAGAGCAAGGGACAGAATTTTTAAGCAAGAGCAAGAATTTTTAAGGAATATATATCCCTGCATGTGGCTCTTCTCTTCGTTCATTCCTCTCTCTCTCCTTCCCAACCCAACCCAACCCAGTGCTGGGACACACATCAGCTGTGCTGTGGGGGCTGAAAGCTGATGAGAAACTGCACCAACCAGGACAGAACCTCTTCAGCTCTTCATCCCTTTGGAGGAATGTGTTTTGCTGGCCTGAGGAATATGGAAAACATGAATCAAGTCCTGCCTGGGACAGCTCAGAGCAGTGAAGGTGATGGCTGGTTGGGCACTGTTTAAAGAGCCTTTAAACAGTCACTTCTAGATGTGAAATCTGAAGCTCAAATTGCCTTTGGTGGAAAAAATGTGTTAAATTTGATTGGGAAATACCATGTTGAACTTATGAAGGGCAAAGGAAACAAATCCTTCAAAGGCTGTGGTTTGTGGCTTCCTGCGGGTGTCACTCGGTCAGGATTTGCATGTGGTGTTGCAAGGACTGGTGGGGTCGAAGGAGCAGCAGTGCATGTAGGCAGTGGAGGTTTTTCTGGGTAGAGAACTGGTCAGGGCTGTCGTGTTTGAAGCTGGAGCTCCTTGCTGCTGGTGGAGATGTTCCCTTTGCCTGTGCTCTTCATCTAACACGGCTTTTTTTGGGGGATGTAATGTCCAGTAGTCCCAGTCACAACCAGGATTCTGGAACAGAAGGTGGAACAAGCATGGGCTTTCCCTGCCAGGTGCAGCTGACACATTTACTTCCCATTTCAGAGGCCCACAGAAGGATTTTGGATCTTTCTGATGCTACATGCTCTTAAGTCAAGCTGATTGACCAGCTTCAACCTCACAGCATTCCCCACGGACCTAAAAAGGGCAGGCTTTACCTGGGCCAAACATTTCTGGCCACACTTTTGTAATTTTCTTTAGGCTTTGAACTGAGGTCTGCGATTTTTACCATTTCTGACATTCATGGACTGCAGTGCGTTGCTTTTCCTGATAAATCAGCTCAGTTAACACCACCAGACTTAGAGGAATGTCCAGTATGTGCAGGTAGCCTTGTAAAATACAGTTGTCTGTAAAAGGCATCCAGATGTACCATTATTCCTAAGTAGATCTGAACAGGAATTTTCCATCAGCTCTTCCCTGAGCTCCCTGACCTTCTCCTCGCTGTCAGGGGGAGGTGACACCTCTCCTTTGTCCAGCTTGTGTTTCACAGAGTCCTTCAGAGCTGATTTGTACACTCAGTGTGCCCTGGGACTGCTGCTGTGGTTTGTACCTTTGCAGAAACTGGGTTTGGTGCAGGTTTTAGTAACTCAGCCTCTGCTGAAGGGTCTCAAACTCCTGTTCCTGTCAGAGCACGGAGCTTCTTCACCAGGACTCAAGCAACAAGGGCTACATTAAAACCAGTTTTCTTCTAGGGGCAGGGCAGCATTTGGGCTGTTGGTCAGGTAGCAAACGCTGCAGAGATGCTTGAAATGTGGTGGGTTTTCAGTAAACCACATAAAAATGAACATAGGGACCTGTGTAGGAATGTCCATGTGAGTGGGAAGATCTGTGTCATTTCAGGGCCTTACCACTTCGTTTTTATTCCTGTTTAGTTTGTATTAAATGTCACTACTTTCTTCTGGTTTCATCCCTGTCTAGTGAAGTTGATAAAATTGGTATTCTGGTGTTTCAGGAGGAGAAGGGGTGGCAGAGATGTGCTTCAGTTGGGTGAAGTGCGAAGTCACTGTCCCTTAAGGACTGGCTGTGCCTTGTCTGGCTGTTCCCATAGACTCAAATCCAGCCTCTGCTCTCCCTCACCCTTTCTATTTATTTATTTTCACAAGTGATTTTCTATAGATGGAACAGCTCCTGTTTTCAAAGACAAAACAAACTGATGCTGAGCCCTGGGCTGGCTGCGCTGTCGGAAGTACCCACAGGCCCGTTTGGATTTGGAGCTGGTGGGGTTAATGGATGCCCTTTCTGGGATGACTTTTATTCCTGTCTCCTCTTGTCCGTGAGATGCTCGGTGTCTGCACTCCCAACAAACAGAGCCATATGTATTTACACACACGGGGGTTTAGTCAGAGACTGCTGCACCTGGCAGCAGTGCCTCAACCTGCCTCGGGTTATATCCACTGTGTTCCATGGGCACCTTGTGAGTGAGGGCAGAAATTGGGGATTTGGTCTCTGTCTCTGATCGCTGGGAGTGTCTGCAGTGCAGAGAAAAGTCCCTTTGTAACTGCTTGTGAAATGGTGCCCACATCCAAGGTGTGGAACTGAAGCTGTGTGGAGCAGGGGACGAGGTGCTATTTTACAGACCAGATTTATATGAAGAACATCTGGGTGAAACTCAGCTCAGAGACACCAGACTCTAGGACAGATGGTTTTTTAAAAATGAGGCTGTTTCCTGGAACTGGGGAACATCCAGTTTCTAAGGGACAGCTTTTCACAATGGTCACTTTCTTCAATGATGGCAACTTCACGTGGGAGGAGGGAGAGGATGAATTGGAAAGTTTTCAGCTCACTGTGCTGGGAGGGACCAAACTCAAGGAAACCTCTGATCTATATACACAACTGCTGCATTTTTTATAAATATATGTAAATGTCCTATTGTAATATTTGATCCTGGAAATAAAACAAACTGTTTTCAGTAGCTTTCTTCACCTCTTGGTTTTTTTGGGGTTGGGGTTTATTTGTTGATTTAGTTCTAATGAAAGTCTGTCCCTGTGTTACATGGGGAGTTCCTGAGTTTTTCCTTAAGGATACTGGGGTAGAAGGATAAGGAGCTGTTGACAGCACTGCCCAGGAAAGCTTCAGGCTGTTCTAGAGGATAGAAAATCTTGAAGTGAGACAAACTTACAGGTCCTTGACAGGAAAAAGACCCGTATGAAAACTAATAAAAAGAGGCAGGGCTAGGATTTTCCATCCTTCCCAGTGAA
The DNA here is from genome assembly GCA_013397725.1 of Rhagologus leucostigma. Lineage (NCBI taxonomy): Eukaryota > Metazoa > Chordata > Aves > Passeriformes > Rhagologus > Rhagologus leucostigma. The sequence continues at coordinate 97,796 of VZTD01002161.1, read as the reverse complement.
AGAGCAGAGGACATGGGGCTTTCTATTCTGAACTGTCAGTGTCCTCCTGGTGCAGGTGTTGTCAAGGCAGAGCCTCTGACTTCTGCAGTTGTCTTTGGGCTCCTTGGGACATTCGTGTCGTGGCCTGGCATGAAACGCCGAGGAGCAGAGCCCCTTCTGGATGAGGACTTGGCAGGTGCAGTGGAGAAACAGAAATTAAGAAATCAATTTTGGGTCATCCTCATGTTCCTGGCGGTAGGTAGGTCTCCACTGAGACAGTGGAACTCAGCCCCTGCCACGGCCTTGAAGCTGGAAAACCCTGGGCTCTTCACGCAGCCTAGGAAGATATTTCCAGTTCCAACGGAGTTGGGAATCTTTTTTCATCAGTCTGCAGGTCAAGGAACTACAGCGATACCTCCAGCTCAGAATACCTCTTGGGTTTCATTTACTTGTTTTTCCTTTCTGTAAACTTCCACCTTCTCACGGGGTTGGTTTATCTGAGCTGTAAATCCGGGTGACGTTCGTAAGCCCTCAAGAGAATGTTGTCCAGCATCGTGTTGGTGTTTCCTCAGTCAGTTCTAGCCTCGAACACCCTGCAGGGCTTGTCTAAGGGGATTTCGGAGAAGTCTTGGCTGAGTAGTGGCAGAAATAGATTTGCAGATGCTACGGAGAGGAGTGGGAGAGAACAGAGTCGGGCTGAACATCTTCCATCCAGGCCCGAGGTGGAGGCAGGTTTGGCACAGAACGGTTCCTTCTCACCGATTCAAACTCAACTCGCTCTGTTTGGTTCTCCTCAGAGCCAAACCACTCCTGAAACCCAGCCTGCTGTGCAATTTCCCTGGCCCAGAGGAGTCTGGGGAAGCGAAGGGCAGGGGAGCAGGAAGTGAAGGCACCTCTTCAGCTGTGAGGAATCAGCAGGAGGACCTTGCCAAGCTGGAATTGCGTTACGTGGGACCACGTTTGGCTGCACCAGGGCTGGGTGACTTGGCAGCAAGTTCCTTGCCCATAATTGCTGTGCTGATACTTTCACAGTTGAACTCTGGTGTGAGAAAGGCAAGCACACAGCTCCTCATGTGCAGGGCTAAAATTAGCCTTCTATTATGATTACTCTTATAAGGAAAAGATCAGCAATCCTGGAAAGACACTGTCACGCTGACGCTTCACACTTCCTGGCGTGGGGTTTTCTGTGGGAGATGATGGAGCAGATCATGTGTATGGTGGGAACCTCAGATTGCTGTGATGTAGGGAAGGCACAGGATGGGGTTGCAAAACATTTTCTTCCAGCAGAGTGAAGAACGGGTTCCCCTCTTTTCTGTGTAAAAAAAGAGGAAGGAGAGCTTAGACTCTGCTTATCCTGCATGTGTTGTCTTTGTTGTCATTTTAGAGACTAATTTGACTTATTTAAGGATAAAATAGCCTGAGATTAACTCAGGTGCTTGAGCACGGTGCTGATGATGCCAAGGCCGCAGGTTGGATCCCTGCATGGACCTCGCACTCAAGAGTTGGACTCCGTGACCCCGCTGGGTCCCTTCCCACTCAGACTGTGCCGAGATTCTGCGACTAAAACAGGAATTCCTCTCCTGGTGCCAACTCTGATTTTCCTTTCAGAGGAACTGTCAGATAATCTGCTCCTCAGTTTATTTTTGCCAGAGGAATGGAATTGCCTGCTATAACTCGGCCTCACCCATTCATCTTTTCCCATGTGGCTCTCGGAGGGCTTCAATTCTCTTTTGTTTCTTCCTGGAGCAGGATTTATCTCCTGGACAGTCCTGTACTCACTGATTTGAAAGCAGGAAAAGCCAACGTCAGCAAATGCCACTCGTGTGGGTCACTCTGGGGAGAGGAGGCTGGGGAGGGCACCAAAGACAGCACCCCAAATGCTGCCCTGTCAGAGCACAGCTGTCTCAGGGCTCTACGATGGCCTCATGGCCATGGCACACGAGGAGCCCCATCCCAAGCCTCAGGTCCTCACGATGAACACAGCAGGAGTAGGAACCTTCTCAAAACTCTTTAGAAGGTTCTTCCTTCTGCCTGCACAGCCTGCGAGCCGCTCTTCTCTTTGCTTGTGCCACCTGCAACTCCTCTGCCAACAAAGCTGCCCCATTTTTGCCATTTTTTGGTGCTACAGCTTCCCTGACTCCTGTTCTGGGGCACAGAGGTCATTCCTGTTCTCCTGATCCTGTTCCTGACCTTCTCTGTGGGAACAGGAGTTTCCCCATTGCACGTTAACTGCCAGCCATGGCAGATAGGAAATGCTGATGTCTGATGACCTACAATAATTAAGATATCCAAAAATAACCTTGCTCTCTCAATCTTATTACTGAGGCATGAGATACACACGTGGTGGGGATGCACTCAACACCTGAGGAAAAGCCGAGACACCTGTGACGAAGCAAAGGAGGTAGGAACCAGCTGACACATGGGAATGTTTATTCTAAAGCTTTTATTGAAGTATTAGTGAGAGAGGAAAGTATTATCCCAACATATTCACCCCAGTTTGTTCCGGGAGCAATGCTGTTCACTACTCGAGCACTGGTTGAGGCATTTAGTGCAGATGTGGTAGAAGCCTGAAAATCTGAGGTTGTGCCTGTTTGGTGAACTCTGCCACTGTAAATTCTGAAATGGGGAAGAACGAGGCAGAAGCGCAGCCACGGCGTTGGCAGAGGCTGGCTCATCCAGGCAGTCATCCTTCCTTGGGATGTGTGGATGGAGGATCATGATGTGGTGGGCGGCCCTTGCGGGGGAGCAGGGGAGGGGAGCACACGCTCAGGCGTCATAAATAGTGACCCATGGGTGCTGCCTCCAGGACAGGGCTCCTCCGAGGGGTGGACACTGCTGGCTCTGCCTGGCATCGCTCCAGGTAAGCTGGGGAGTGGGGAGGACGAGTTCCCTGGGCTTTGCTGGAGTCTCTGTGCTTGTGGTCACGGAGGTGTGCTGGCAGAAGGGTCCTGCTTTCGAGGGTCCCGATGGAGACAGGACCACCTGAGCTTTGGCTTTGCCTCTCCTGCGCAGGGGTTTGCCTGGACTGGCCGAGGAGCTGCTTGCTCGGGGGAATGTTCTGAGGGGACAGCACACCCTGGGAGCTTCCTGGGGGAAAGAGACCTCCTGCCATCCCCAGGAGAGGGCAGCAGTGGAGGGGAAGGAGAGTCCTCGGAGAGGTTGAGGGGGGATATGAAGAAAGGCCCTGGCTGGGGAGAGCCCAGGCTGCGAGCTCAGAGGAGCAGGAGCTGTTCCAGAAGGTGGTGGGGAGGTGGGACTGAGCACTGGCTACTCACGGCTGTGGGGGGAAACAGCCGCACACAATCCCTGCAGGCAGGACCTCACCGGGGGCAAGAGGCCCTAAATCCACTGTAACCAAGGCAGGGAGGATGGAAATCAAGAGAGGAGGAATTCCAGGATGGGTGGAGCTGATGGTCCACCTCGGGTGTCTTGGCTCGTGTCCTCTCCACACAGGTCTCACAGCCCTGTTCCTCCACGCTCAGCCCTCCCCAGTGTCCCGCTGGGACTGGCGTGGCTGGTGCGGACCGGGTGTCCCGCAGCCCCTCGGGCCGTGCCAGGGCTGGACACGCTGCCCCGGCCGCTCCTCCCCGGCGCTGGGGCCCCGCACGAGGGGGCTGAGGCAGCTCTGCCCATGGGAGCAACCGCGTGGCGCTGCGGGGCCACGGCTGCTTCTGCTTTGCAAAGCCCGAGCGAGCATGAAAAAAAATCAGCCAGAGCAGGAAACGGCTCCACCTGGGGGGCTTGTGCAAAATGGGTTGCGATCTACCAGGAAAGGGGAAAATGCGTAAGCCCGACTTTGAGCGAAAAGAACTCAGGGTAGAAAACACCTGGGAGCCAGGACAGCAGCAAACCATGCGGTTTTCAGCAGTCCCAGAGTGACCAGGGGACATCCTGCACGAGGTGAGGGTCTTGTAGGTACAGAAGAGAGGCACTTTTCGACAAGGTATCACCTGGGGATGGGCAGGTGCTTTCTAGATAAACTCAATAAGATGCCAGTGGAACTGGAGGGTAAGTAATAATGTTTTCTTAATTAAATTTATTTAGTTTCAGCATACTCAGACCTATGGTAGGACTAGTGTGCGACAGGGATGGAACTGCTGTCGGATTTGACTGGAGGCTGATGTGCTTTCATGAGCCCTTGTACAAGGATTTTGCCTCATTCCTGGCTCCCTCCTGCTCGTTGTAAACACTGAAAGCCAAACCGAGCCGCGGTGGGTGGTTGGCTCCCTGCAGTAACATTTTCATAGAACCTCAGACTCGTTTGGGTTGGAAGGGACCTTAAAGACCATCTCCCCTTGCCTTGAGCTGGGACACATTTTGGAAGAGCCAGCCCTGTGGTCACACAGGTCTTGGGGTTTGGTGTGGGAACTCCATCGCCCATTTGGCAAAGAAGTACTGGAGTTTTCACAGGAAATTGCCCTCAGGTAGGGGCAGTGCCAGCGGGGTGGGCTGAGAGCCAAAAGCACAACTCCCATCCACCCCCAGCTGTGAGATGGGCTCGGCGTGGGGAAGCCTCGGGCTGCTGCGGGGCCAAATGCAGCCCTTTCCTCTCCTCCTCTTCCTCCCCGCTGCCATGCAGGACAGCCATGTGCGTGGGGAAGTGCAGCCGGATCGTGGGTCCCTGCCTGCTGGTGCTGGGCACGCTCTCCGTGGCTGCCAGCATCCTCCTGCTCTTCCCTGGCGGAGCATCCCAGTACCTGCTGGAGGGGCGCATCAGCAGCCACGCCAAGGCCGTGCCGGGCGTCTGGGGCGGCGGCATCGCCGTGAGTACTGCGGGATGCACCCGTCCTGCCTCCCGCGTCTGCAGCAGGGACAGAGGGCTGGAGCAGGAAGGGTGGCTCCCCTTTGTCCCCCAGCTGTGTGTTTGTCCCTGCAGGTGCTGCTGGCGGGGACCCACGTCACGGCGCTGGGGTGGCAGCGCTCCGGCTGCTCCGGCTGCGGCACCCGCCACAACGTAAGGCAGCGCCGGGACCCCGAGCCAAGGCAGGGATGTGGCCGCGTCCCGCCTCTGCCGTGGCCCTGCGGTGGGACGTGGCGGGGATGCTCCTCTCCCACGGCCCCATGGCGGATTGTGACAGGTCCCCCCTCTCCTGCGCTGGCTCACAGACCCCTTTCTCATGGTCCCGTGGTGGGATGTGGTGGGTGCCCCCTCTCCCCCAGCAGGTCCTGGCAGGGTGCTGCTCTCCAATGGCCCTATAACGGGCCGCGGCAGAGTTCCACCCCGCCGGAGCACAGGGCTCCCTGTGAGGGCTGGGACGGGCTCTGCAGGTCCCTGCCTCTCCCTGCCCACTTCTGCCCAGCCCGGTGATGGCTCCATCCTCAACCTCAGCTGGGGAGGGGAGTTTTCCTCCTCCCAAACTCTGCTGACAACCCGCAGCTGCCGTTTGGAGCCCCCCTGACGCTCTGTGTCCCCCGTGGGTGCTCCCCGCAGGCGTTCATCTCCGTGGTGCTCTCCAAGCTGGCGCTCCTGGGCGCTGCCGCCTGCTTCGTCCTCTCCGGGGTGGGACTGACCAATGGCCCCCTCTGCTTCTACAACACCACCGAGCTCGGCCTCAGGCACGGAGCCCTCTGGGGTTACCCCTTCCTGGATGCCATCGACCAGGGGCCCGGTGCCAGGTGAGGGGCTGAGTCACTGCTGCTGCCTCATCAATTTGTTGCTAATTAAGTGGATTAATTAAGGTGGTGGGGTGGGTGGGCGCTTGATGCAAGACCCTGGTAGCTCAAGGAGTCCTCACCTGCCATGGATTTCTACACGGTGCTTTCCATCTCCTCAGCCCCCCCTAATCCTGCTCATCCTCAGGATGAAGGTGTCACAATCCGATTATTGAGGTTCTTAGAAATACCTCTGCCTGAATTAAGGTGCAAACGAGACCATATGCCAGTCAATAGTAAGGGTTTTATTTGATGGTAGATATGAGAGAGAAAGAAAGAAATAGGTAGGGGGAACAGAAAGAGAGTGACAGGGACAGAATAAGGAAAATATCACCACTCCATGGATCCCAATGATGTTCTGTTGATCCTCTCCAGCTGGTCTTCTCGGTGGTGGAGGTCCCCCCAGAAAGCACAGAATCCCATGGGATGTCTGGGGGATTCTGCATGGTAGAAAGCGACGGGATTCTGGACCTGCTGCAGGCAGCGTCCTGCACCTTCTCCCCTTCCTGTCACGCAGGGCTGAGAACTACCTGTACAATCGGAGAACCTGGAGCATCTGCCTGGAGCCCGAGGGCATCGTGAGCTGGCACATCGTCCTCTTCTCCCTCCTGCTGCTCATCAGCGTGGCCGAGATGGTGCTGGCCTTGCTCCAGATCCTCAACGGCTGCCTCGGCTGCCTCTGTGGCTTCTGCGAGGGCAAGTAGGGCCCGGTGGCGGTGCCAGGGGGCTGCCGCTCGGAGGAGGGGTCACCTCGGGTGTCACTTGGCTGCTGGCACACGCCGCAGAGGGGGCACGGCAGGAGCTGTGACACCAGCCCGGTGCAGAGCCCCGTGTGAGATGGACAGAGCCCCTGTGGGGACGGACACCTCAGGTGCTGAAGCAGCCGATGTGCCAAGGGCTGCTCCTGGGCAGGTCCCCCGGCCCGGGCCACATGCCTTCCCTTGGGGCTGGCGGCCCTTTGGGGGTTGGAAACTGGCCCGGTAAGGGATGGAGGTGAGGGCCTGGCTTCCAGCATCCCGGCACGAGCCCAGCAGCTGCCTCAGGCACTCCTTGTGATACTGAAACGAGGCAGAGAACCAATTTGCTAACACGATTTGAAGCATCAGAAAGCAGGCACTGTTTATCACAGAGCTGGACACACGCAGGATATCCCCCCTAACTGAATGTGTGTCCTGAAACTTCACAACGGGGTGTTCATTCCATCGTGATCAGACAAATTCATTACGAGGGACTTCCTAGAGAATACATAAACACCACTTTCCTAGAATTAATTTACATGCCTCCCCCCCTTCCTGGAAGTCCTTTTTTGGTCCTAGAGGGTTGTCTAAAGGGGTGTCTGGTGGCTGTACTCACTGAGTGCCCCAGTATCGTGACCTTGCCTTGAACTTCTGTCAGACCATGAGCTGTTGTTTCTTGTTACATAACTTTACACAAAAGTCACGGTTCCTCATTACCTCTTTCTCCACCGGTTCCAGCTGCCTTTGGCACCCTGTGTGTCTGCTTTTACACCCTTTCATCTAATTTGCTAGTTAGTCTTTAAGTTCTGTTTTGCAACTTTGGGTCAACTGAAAATTTCTATTCTCCGTGTTGTCTGTCACTTGTCAGCCTCCACTCGCCCCAGTGCAAAATGAGACATGGTGGTGTCACAGACTGAAGAGCTGGACACTATTGTTAATCAGTTCCTATTTAGGGCAGTTGAGGTGGTGTTTGTCACCTGCACAGGGCAGGAGAGGTGAAGGAGACCCGAGGAGCTGAGCTGGGGCACTTGGATGGAGCCATGCTGGGAGAGGCAGAGCTGGAATTGAGGTGTAGGCCCCCAAAGTTCACCCACACACAAGTGTCAGGAGCAGCTGCTGCTCATTCCCAGGAGCAGACCCCACTCCTGTGCTCAACCCCATCCCCACAGCCTGTACAGGACCCAGTGTGGGCCTGAGCCTGCCTGTGCTGGGAGGGGGTTTGCCCCCAGACTGACAGGGGTCAGAGGAGAGCAGTGATGGCCATGGCACGTCAGAAAACCAAAGCCCAGACCAGATGAAACAGTAACTGGGCCATTGGGGCGCCTGAACCCCAGCTGGCACCTGAGCACCACCCAGCCACTCACCCCCATCCTGTGGGAGGGGGAGAGAATTGGAGGGGTAAAAGTGAGACATCTCCTGGGTTGACGTAAGAACAGTTTAATAATTGAAATAATAATCATAAATAGTAATTAAAAGGAAAATAACAAAGAGAGAGAACTAAAAGCCCAGACAGACAAGTAACACAACACAAACATTTCTTTATCATCAGCCCAAATATAAAACCCAGCCCCATCCCAGCTATGATGAAGGAACGGAACTCTCCCCCAGCCCAAACCCTCACAGTGACTTCAGAGAGACCATTGAGAAAAAGTCTTTTCATTAAAAAGAAGGAATTTAACATTATAGAACGTATTTATATAGCATAGCTATTTAGAACAAGGGGAGGAAAGCCCTCGGAGCAGGGTGGTGGCACCAGGAATGGCACAGCTGGAGCATCATGTCCCCCTGAGGCAGCACCTGGCACACAGGGATGGCACAGGGTACCCCTGGCTGCCTCCCCCCTGCACTGCTGCTGTTGCCCCCCAGTATCTGTTCCCAGAGGTGGCTCTCGCTCAGAGAGGAGCCTGGGGTGGTGCTGGGGGCAAAAGCCTCCCCACCCAACCAATACAGAATTTAAAAAACAGCAATAAAAATGAGATAAAACCCAGTTTGAGGACAGTAACACACCTGTGTGTGATGTGGCCGTGCTGGACGGTGGCAGGACCCAGGCTATGGGTTGATGCTCCAGGATCCAGCACTGGGGTGTGGGGGGAGCTGACCTGGGAGGCTCTAGGAGACGAGGCAGCTCCTTCGCCTCCTCTTCCCCCTGTGGCGCGCGGGGCCGCGGCCCCGCCGGGGAGCGGCGGCTGTCAGGGGGATGTTCTGGAGCACGTCGTGCAGCGTGAACATGCTGAAGGAGATCTGCTCGTAGGGCGACCTCATCCCGTTCTCATAGAGGCACGCGAAGGCGATGGCCGTGCCGCCGGCCACCGGCGCGTCCCTGTAGGGCAGCTCCATGTAAGCCAGGTCTGAGTACGCGCTTGGGCCCTCGTAGATGACCCAGGGCTCTGTCCAGCTCTCCGCGTCCCTGGGGAAGGTGCTCAGGTGAACCCCCATGTTGACCCGCGACATGGAGCTGGTGGGGTGGGAGTAGAGGATCCAGGTTGGTGCTTGGAAGAAGGGAGTAGGGTCGGGGGTTGCTGCAGAGTCCCCCTGGACCAAGATGACACTGGGGGCATCATCGTGATGCCCTGAGGTAGGACAATCCTCACTGGGCTCATCTGGCTCATGGTGGTTGCCAGTGGGCAGCTCAGCACCTCCTGCCCGTCGGGTGGGCAGGTGCCCAAACCCTCGGAGTGCCCCAGGGAGCAGCCGACGAACTGAGCCCTGGAGGGGCATCACAGTGTCCCGGGAGGTGGTGGGGACGTACACGAATGGTGCAGGGAAGCCAATGACACTGCCGTGACAGCCGTGGGGAGGCTCGACCAGCCGCTGGACCAGCTGCCCCCTGTGGAAGACGGCCCCGTCATCCGTGCTGAGCGCCTGGACCCTGAAGCCCAAGGGGCTGCGGGCGTTGCAGTAGAGGACATTGGATCCATCCTCCTCGTCCACTGAGACCAGCTGGCACTCGCCCGTCTGCAGGTTGGGGATGAACTCCCCGAAGCGCCAGCCGCGGCCGTGGTCGTCGCTGTAGAAGGCAAAGGAGTGCGGGGTGGTCTTGCAGAGCTGCCCAAAGCACTCCTTGCAGTCGATGTGGTAGCTGTAGGCAGGCACCAGCAGCCGGCCAGAACGCAGCTGGATCCCGTGCCCAGGGCCCAGCGCGAACGTCGCCCAGTCTGGGGAGCAGAGATGAGATGGGGTGAAGGTGGGATGGGGTAGAGAGTGACCACCATGGTGCCCTGCCATACCCAATGTGGAAGGGTCCCCACGGCTTCCTCTCAGTCAAGCCGAGCCAAGTGGTGGGGTGGGAGGGTAACAGAGCCCAGTGCTGCCTGGTTGTCCTCACACATGCTCCTACCCATGGCTTTGGGGGCTCTCCAGCTTCTCCCCACCCCCAGTAAGTGATATGGATACTCCCTCCATCCCTTCTCCCCTCTGCTTGAGGTCTTCTTCCACCCTTTTGGATGCTTGTGAGATTCCTGCGTCAAGGTCACCCCCAGAGATGCCACTGGTGGCTCCAGGAGGCCAAAACACAGGGCCACCCCCTTGCTGGCTGCTCTCCCCTCTCCTCACCCCCTGCGGATGGGTACCTTTGATGGTCTCACCAATGACCTGCTGCGTCAGGTCTGTGGCCGTGCTCCAGCTCAGGCCCTGGTCAGCACTGGTGACACAGCAGAGGCGGGTGACATTTTGGCCAGTGACAATCTGATAGGCTTCGGGCGTCCTGCCCAGCACCGTGATGAAGAAGAGGAAGAGGGTGCCCGTGAACTCATCGTAGACTGGGCAGGGGTTCATTGACCGATGGTACTGCAGCGTTGCCGTCTCCAGCACACGCATGTCTTCCCACTGCCCAGGGAGGAGGAGGAGGAGAGGACAGAGAGGGATGAGAGGGTTAAGGACCATCCCACTTTTTTGCCCAGAGCAGCTGTGGCTGCCCCATCCCTGGAAGTGTTCCAGGCCAGGTTAGATGCGGCTTGGAGCAACCTGGGATAGTGGAAGGTGTCCCTGCCCATGGCAGGGCATGGAATGAGACGGCTTTGGAGGTCCCTTCCAACCCAAACCAATCCATGACTCCGTGATTCACTTCACCCATGCCAGCCTCCCCTCCCCACGTGGCGGCCTGCAGGAGCCTGGCTGTGCCACACAAAAACGATGAGGACAGCCCCCGCTCTGACCGCAGTCCCACCTCCACGTAGCTGCCGTAGATGGTGCCGCGGCGCAGCACCAGCAGGTTGGCGTGGGCATCGTCGGCGCTGAGCCGCTCCTCGGCAAACGCCAGCAGCTTGGCCACGCAGGGCAGGTAGAGCAGGGCGGGCACACGGTACGTGACACCGTTGGATTCCTTCTCGAAGAGCACGGTCCGGGCGGGGAAGTGCCGGGAGCCCATGGCAGCTGCAGCAGAAGGACGTGGTGGGCTGATGAAGGTGGGGGGACTGGCAGCTGGGCATGGCCAGGGGCACTGGGTTGTCCTCGGAAGGGTTTGGGGTTTAACTTGGTGGGCTTGGGTCTGGGTAACCCCCTGAGAGCAGGGGCTGAGGGGCAGGGCTGGGGTGGAGAGGGGCTGAATGCGTGCTGGCAAGTCACCACAGCTCAGAGGCGGGTCAGGGCAGAGGGTACCAGCGAGGAGGCTGACCTGGGGACCCCAAAATAAAATGAAATAAAACGAATTTGATATTTAAGATGCTTGTCTGGAAAATCAAGGCCAGTGAGCAAAGAGCAGGGTGAGACCTGCAGCTCCATGCTCTCTTCCAGCGGGCACTGGGAGGGCAGAGCCCACAGACGAGACCCTTGGCGCAGCCCAGGCTCATCGTGACAGGGTCAGGGAGTGTTCCTGTGCCTCTGATGCCTCCAGCAATGGACCCAGCCGGCCCCTTGTTCCCCCTCCTCTGCGGGGGAAACCTGAGGTGCACAGCACGGACAGTGGGGTCTCCAGCCGGGCTGTCCCTCTGGCAGTGGGCGAGAGCTGTCCCCAGATGCCTTTCCTTCAGGGACAGGAGTGACACCACGGTCAGCCGTCCCCAGCTTGCATGTCCCAACATTTCCCTGGAGATTATCACCACAGAAGCAGATGGGCATCCACTCCAGGCTCAGCTGGAGCAGCCACAAGCCACTCTCACCCGTGGTTTCATCAGGAGCTTTTGCTGATTCAACACCCCCTGGAGAAAGTGAAGGCACTCACCGGGTCCTGCTCTGCCGGAGTGTCCCCTCTGTCCCTCGGCCCCGCCACGGAGTAACGCCGGCTGTCGCCGTCGCCGGCTTTCCGCAGAGCTGTCGCCTCACTGCTTCGCTGCCACCCCCTCCCCTCGCAGGGTCCCCCCTCCGATGGGTCACGGGGCTGCCACGGCGGTGCCCGGGAAAAACCCCTGAGTCAGCAGTGGCGCTGGTGCGGTGCCCGTGGCACAAAGGCGCCCTTATGGGCCCGGGCAGAGCCGGGGGCCCCGCGGCTGCCGGGCCACCTTGCTCGGAGCCCCGGGAGGGGAAGCAAGGGGATCCATGGGGTGGGGATTGCATCTCCTGCCTCAGTTTCCCTCCTCCCGCAGGCTGGGAGAGGCCAGACCTCCCTGTCCAGGTGCTCCAGCCGTGAGCTCTCCAGCCTGGCGACTGTGGTCCAGAGGGTCCCAGCCCTCCCAGGACCCCCAACCTTCCATGGACCCCCAGCCTTCCCAGCTTTTCCACGATCCTCAGCTTTCCCAGGACCCCAACCTTCCCTGGATCCTCAGCCCTTGCAGGACCCCTAGCATTTCCAGGATCCCCAGCCCGATCAGGACCCCCAGCACCACAGAATCCCCAAACTTCCCAGGACTCCCAGCCCTCCCAGGATCCTCAGACTTCCCAGGACCCCCAGTCCCCCCAGGGTCCCCAACCTTCCCAGGACCCCCACCTGCACACAGATCAGCTACTAAGAAACTATTTTTATACCTATATTCCATCTCTGTCATCATTTTAGCTAAAAGGGCTTGACAAAATTCACACAGCAAGTCACGGATCAGAAGCTCCAAGGGGAAAACTGAGGCGGAGGCTGCAGAACTGCCCGGGAAGGGCCCCTGGGATTGCCCAGGGTGACCACGTGTGGCTCCAGCAGCTCCGCCTGGCTGCTACAAAAGCCTCTCAAGCCTTGAGTTAATTTTAGTGAGGGTTCCTGTAGCAGGGGACCGTGAAAGTGCTGTTAATCTGGGTTGATCCTGCTGGACACCTGGGCTGGTTAACCCCTGCCTCAGCTGCTGAACACAGCTGAGGAAAATCCTGGCTCTGGTTCTCACCCCTCTCCCCCTGACAGCATCACTCCTGCTTCCTGGCTGGAGCTGCTGCCCCACAGCTTCACCCCCAAGGGAACACTGCCAGCCGAGTGACCCCATCCTCCCCATCCTGCCATCCGGGGCCCTGCTGCTGTGGCAGTGCCAGGAAGGTTGGTGAGGATGGCAGCACCAAGCCCAATGGATTTGGTGTCACTGCTTGTCACATGTTCCCAACACACCTGTCAGTGCCAACTGGCACTGACAAAAACCCAGTGTTTTAAAGCTGAGCCAGAATCTCCTCCTGCTCACACTGCTGAGGGCAGCAGCAGGGGCCTGGATGGCACTGGTGTGCCCAAAGCTGTGCCTCACTCCATCCCCTCCTAATCCATGCTGGAGAGTATGGCTGTTTTGGGGTGACTCTATCATGTGTATCCCCTATCATGCTCTATGCCCAAAAAGTAATATTGTGCCTTTTCTGTGCCTTTAAACTGAGCTTGAGGCGAAAAAAAAACCAAAACAAACGAACTTTCCAAAGCAGCTTCTCAAGGACACAGAGAACACAACACAGTGTTGTCTGGCTGCGGAAGGCACAGAGGGAGCACCCTGCTTGCTTTTCCTTCAGCCAGCTGGGTTTTTTTTCCCTCTTGGCGTGAGACGGAGAGCTGAATTTTGTTTCCTGGGACTTTGGGTTTTTTACCCTTCTTCTCTTCTGGACTGTTTCAACAACATCAGAACACATCAGGAGAATTTTCTCCCCGAGGCCNTTTTGGCCAAACCGGCACAATGGCCAACACAGCAAGGGGAGCCCCAAAAAAGCATCTGCTGATAAAGGGCTTCAGGGATGCTGCACCCAAAGGAACATCCATGCCCAGGAACAGGAGAGTGAGGGACAAAACCTCCTCCCAGGGGAGCACCGACCTCTCCCACATGGGACAGAGGCTCATTCACCTGGTGACACGTGAGAGGCACAGCTCACATGGCATTGGGCAAGGCAGCCAGCCTGCCTGGCTTTGGGCAGGATGCTTGGGACTCCCACGCCAAAGGCAGCCCCAGCAGCATGTGGGGGTTAGCCCTCACTGAGTGTGGATGCTGCTGGATGGGACACCCACCGTCTCTCCTGCTCCTTCGAGCACTCTGTCCCCTTGTCACGCTCCCCTCATTTCCCTCCCCTAAACCCTCCAAATCAGGACTTGCTCCAGTGAGCTGTGACCAGACTGGATGTAACAACGGATATCAAATAAAATCAAATGAAGGCAAATGATCACGCTCGTGATTAATGATTAAGAGGCTGGAATGTCTAGGCCAGCTGCAGCCAGCCTGGCTCTCTCCAGTTGGGAGCAGGCAGGCGAGATCACCCAGGATCCGGCCAATGCAAAGTCTTTGGCTCAACGTCCCCAAAAAGAGACCAACCTCCAACTTGGTGACCCCAAACAAAGCCCCCACTGCCTCCCCCTCATGCACAAGAGTCCTGTGGGTCAGTTACGTGTCAGACAAGGGGTGATGACAAGTGGTGGGAAGCCACAGTGGGTTGCCACATGTCCTAGTTGGGCATCTGCTCCTGGAGGCTGGTCCACAGCACTGGCAGTCCCAGCTCCTTCCTCTTCTTGTGCGGGTGTTGGACAGTGTAAAGGTAGGACGTGTACTGGAGCTCTGGTATAACCATTTTCTGGCATGTTCTCAGGGTCCTGTTGTCCAAGTCTTGTTTGAGGTTGTAACCCAGGATATTTGCAGCCCCTGGCTGGAAAGGCAGGAGAGCTTTGTTCCTAATGTGATCCTTCCTCACTGCCTCCTGCTCTGAGAGACAGGTCTCCATGAGCTCCTTCTGTCTGGTCCGCAGGTGATCCACCTCCTTTTCCAGCACCTCGAGCCCTATGGTCTCCTCAATTCTCCTCCAGAAGCTCTGGTTGAAGTGCAGGTAGAGCTTCCAGTCCAGTGAGCACCACGCTTTTATCTGCTCCTCACTTTCTGGAGTCAATGTCTGGACAGTGTCCTGGCTTCTGGAATTGAGCTTGAAGTAAATCACGTCATCCAGATCCCAGCACAAAGCGTGCTTCAAGAGGATCATGGACTCATCAAAGTAGTCTGCTATCAAGATGAGGTGGAAGTTCTGCTCGATCTCCTCCAGGACAGCCTGGGTGTACTTCGTGTCATCCTCCGCGTTGTTATCGTAGCCAAAGTCAAACCACATGATATTCCTGGCGTAGATGCTTTCCCTGTAATCCGCTGGGTGGTAGTACTTTGTGGGTGATGCCAGGAAGTCATTCACATTCTTGGAGCTCCTGAAGGCAGGCACATTGTTCTTGTAGTAGATGTAGGAAGACTCCAGCAAAGGAATGGGGTTCCTCAGGATGGAGAAGTAGAAGGTGTTGGCTGCCATCACCTTTTTTACCTATTTGCGGGAGGGAAAAGAGGTTAGTCCTGCTGTCCCAACCAGGTTTCTCTGCAGGTGTCATGGCTCTTTCTTACCTCCAGGGGGTTAAACCGCAGGTGGTTGCACATGATGTTGTAATTTTGGCCTATGGCTTCAAAACCCTCCACAAAGTCGGCCAGGAAAGTCCTCGGGTATCCCAGGTGGAAGAGCTGGCCAGCAGGGAGGGCGACGGTGAGGTTGTACCTCTCTGCGAACCTGAACATGATGTTGAGCACAGTGCTGCTGGCTGTCTTGTGGGTCTTGAGGAACATGACGTTTGTCTTGGCATGGCACGGCATGGGAGGGGTCAGCAGCTCCTTGTGGCTCTTTGAGATGCTGCAGGAAGGCGACAGATGGGGCACAGAGGCTCTCTGGTTCTGCACCCCATCTCTGAGACCTGGCAAAGCCAAACCCAGGTGCTCCTCTGACACCACACCTGCAGCTGGTCCAAGGCTGCATCCAAACCAGCCTCAACCCTCCAGTGTAGATGTAAGACAGTTTTCCCCTTCCACAGATTCTCCAAAGACTCCAGCTCAGTCGGCTTTTCTTTTCCCACACAGCTGATTTTGTCCCAAAGAGGCTGCGCTTTGGCTAATTCAATTCCTTCCCCAAACATGGATCTAGGACCTAGTTTTGGGCCACCACCCTTCCAGCATTAGCCCAACCCTCAAGATAGATAAATGAAGTGTCAGAAGTCACGTCCCGGCTACTCCACACACACGAAGCTGAGCAACCTTGCTTCTGCCTCACTTACCTGTAATTCTTATTCTTCATATGGAAGTATCCCGAGAGGCAGGTAAGCCCCAGGCAGAGGCTGAAAACGATGAGACACCTGACATGCCTGGAAAAAAGGAAGAGTTTCAGTGGATTTTTATCTGAGAGTCCTACCCCAAACCACCACATTTCGCATCTCGCCCTTGGGAACTTTAATCACTGCGAGCAGTTTTACATCTCAGTGGTGGCAGCCACCTTTGGCCCCCGAGCTGTGTCAGCAGCTCTGGCGTTAGAGGCAAGACAGTGAGAAATTGCATTTTCACTATTACTCTCCTAATTTTGGCCTTTGGCAAGACACAGTGTGCTTTGGGCAGAGCCTAAGTTCTTCCCACAGCCTCCTGCTCTGCTTGGCTGCCTTTTGCTTTGCTTTTCTTTTGGTTTTCTGGGGCTTGAGAGCTTATTCACTATTCAAACTCCTAGATTATTCACGAGAAAACGAGCCCTTTGTAGGGGTATAAAGACTTCCCTGGTGAGAAACCTGAGCAGCTCCTGTAATCACATCACTCCAGAAGATGGGGATTGGAAAAAACCCACTAAACTGAGGTTCTTTTTCAATATAAATACGACTTTTAAAGACAGAAAATCAAATTACCCAACAGCACCTGTAATGGATTTATTACACTCCACTTCCACATGGGAGGGCTGGATAATGATGAGGTGGGAGTCTTTTTCAGCACTAATTAAGCAACCATGATGTATCAAGGTGTCCTGCACATGGCAGGGGTTTGGAATGGGATGGTCTTTAACGTCTCTTCCAACTCAAACCTTCCTATGGTACCGTGATCATCACCAGTGCACTCCAGCTGGGACACAGAGAGGATCTTTTGAAGGTTTGATGCCCACCAAAAAGGAATTTTTCACCACCAAGTTTGATCTGACTTCTCTCATCCTAGAAGCTTTTTTAACTCTGTGTCAATTCTGTGTTTGCAGAATGCCCAAAATGCAGCAGATCTCAGGCTTTACGCTGTTTTGAGAAGATATAATCCCAATTTACAGCATGGTATGGTCACACTCACGGTTTCTACTCTCCAAAGGGAGCAAGCAAGCCTTCAAGCCTTCCTCCAAGAGCCCTTCCCAAAGCCAGGGAAGACCCTCAGCCATAGCTGGTACCAACCTCTGACAAGAATTTGCAGCACGGCTTCTGCACGAAGAGTTTCAAGACAGATCTGCAGGCAAGACTTCATCAGGATTTCCTAATTTTTTGGCCCCAGGCCTGTTAGGGGGATGGGAGTGGGACAATCCTCTGTCCTTGGAGATGAGATGGGAGAAGAAAGGCAGAGGAGCCCACGGGCAGTGAGCAGGCCACATGCAGCCCCCACCAATCTTCTTGGTCTTTCATTTAAACTGAAGCTGCCATTGGTGTGATGATTTTCTAAAGCACGTCACCCTGCCTGCCTGGAGGTCCTTCCTAAGCTGACATCCTCCTGCTTGCACCTTTTCTGTCAAGTTTAATGGGTGCAGTAACAGTCCATTTATTAATTTATGTAATGGCCCCAAAATGGCAACTCTGAGTGATGTTTTATGGGGAAAACAAATCACGTACACCCAAAACCATCCTGAAGGCAGATCTGGATCACAATATGCTCTAGAAGAACTATCAATCCCTTCTGCTGCAAGAAGACAAGCTCTGTAGATCTCTGCACCTTATCACCTCAGGGCATCCCACAATATCTTAATAGTTGTTTACTTTTTACACAGTGCCATTCCGCCTCCAAATATTCAGACACATTCAGCACATCGAGCTCATCTCCAGGCTAACTGAATGCTCCCAGTAGACCCATTTTGTCTGGATGTGCCCCAAACCAAACAACAGCTAGATTTTGACCCTGGAGACACAGGGAGCAATGAAGGTTTGAATTACCCAGGCCAAAACTATAGTTACTGCCTGGAATGGCCAGTTTTAAGGAGCAAAAGTGACTGATCTCTGCAGGACATGGTCCATGGAGGTGCCAGTCCCCATGCAGAAACAGCAGGCTTCTTGTCCCAGGGGTGACACACAATGTATTATCATGGCATGGTGCTTGTTCCTGTGCCTGGGATGGATGGATGGATGGATGGATGGATGGATGGATGGATGGATGGAGGGATGGATGGATGGATGGATGGAGGGATGGATGGAGGGATGGATGGAGGGATGGATGGAGGGATGGATGGAGG
>VZTD01002161.1:49615-79818 GCA_013397725.1 Rhagologus leucostigma | reverse complement strand
AAGGAAGGAAGGAAGGAAGGAAGGAAGGAAGGAAGGAAGGAAGGAAGGAAGGAAGGAAGGAAAGATATCTGCCTTCCAGCCCAGGGAGCAAGCAGGGAGTGGTGAGATGGAGGGAACTCTGCTGCACCTCAGCCCAGCGAAGGCGAGCGAGGAAGGTGTCCAGGGAAGAGCCAAGGGCAGGGATCGAGGAGATCCCCAGGGAAGAGTGTGAGAAAATGGAGACCGGGGGGATGAGAGGAGGGTTGCAGGTACACAGGGTGCAGGTCAGTGCACTCATGGAGTCCTGTACCTGACCACTGCAGGGGTCCTGTCCCCATCACCCCCTGGGCTCGGCCACCCATAGTTGCACTCGCAGAGCTGTCACTGGCTCCAGCGTGACATCCCCACACACACTGTGGGAATAAGGTGGCTGAATAAACAAACTTCTCACGGAGCAAACTGAGCACCTTTCCCTCCTCTTACAACAAGCTTCCATCATTTCTGCAGATCTTGTGCTTGGAAAAAAATGAGCTCTTGAAATGTTTCAGGGGTTTTACTGATAGGAAGTGTGTAGGATCTTCACCTGGAGCATACACACTCTGTTCTGAACACAGTGTGACTGCTCTCCCAGAAAACAGCACAGGGCCAGTGTGGGATTTGCTACCAGACCCTGCCTCCAGTAGTCATTCCAGAATAAGACATGACCACTCCTTGAAAGTCTGCCGAGAACAGCGATAACATTTCAGGCTCTCTACGCTTCAAATACATGTCATGGAAATTACGAGAATATCAAGAAGCATTTGGACAATGCTCTCACACACTTGGTGTGATATTTGGGCTTGTCCTGTGCAGGACCAGGAGTTGCACTCGATGATCCCTGTGGATCCCTTCCAGCTCAGAATAGTCTGATTCTGTGTCTGCAAACCTGCACTGGGGTTTCACCCCTGCTTGGCACCCACCACCCTGGCACATCTCTGTGGGAGCCTTAAGCTGTTTTCCCTTAGTGTTGATACAGAGAGGTTTAGGACTTAACGGTTAATTGCTTATTGTGGGCATTACTGGTATTGCTAAATTTTGCAGGTGCTTGTTAGACAATGTATATTGCTTGCCCAATACTTATGCTTGCCAAGCAGAAGCGGGAGGATGTAAGGCCATTGATAAGGGGAAGAGACCACGACTACAAGTCCTGGTTTCAGATCCTGGAACCAGCTCCAACCAGCCCTGGAGTTTGGACTTGGACCAGGAACTTGGAGAGCATGCACAAGGAAGCGGGGTAAAAAGTTCAAACCTGAGGAAGACCTTTACTTCAGCCCAGAGACCCCGGCCCACGACCGCCAGGCGGCAGCGCGCAGGCGCATTAAAATGCTAATGACTTTTAATCTAATTATAATACGAACCAGGGACAAATAATGAGTATGTATAGGTGTATTGTGTAATTTAATGCATATGTAACCTGTAACTCGATAAATACCGAGCTGAGCATTGCCGAGGCACGCACGTCTTTGGAGGATGAGCTCCCATCTGTCCGGCGTCGTAATTAAAAGCATACCTACTTTACAACTTTAATTAGTTGTGGAGTCTCTCCGCGCATCATTTTGGCGAGCCACCAGGAGACTTGCCTGCCCGGCTGCAGGATCGGCTGAGCGAGCGGACTTCCTAGCCGCGGCCCGGGATTTTCCTGGAGGAACTCCGCGTCCTCGACTGGTCACTGCGGGGGCAGACAGCGACCTGCTGGAACTGCGGATAAACGCTATGCTTTGGATCTAGAGAGCGCCTACAAGCCGTACGCGTGGCCAGAGAAGGGGCTCATAGGATGCGCGCAGACGTCCGGCACTCAGCGTAACCCCTGCACGGGAAGAAAGGAGCTTGCAGGCAGCCGGCTAAAGGCAGAGGGATTCACCGATCAGGTTGGGCAAATCCAGGGCGTTGTGCTCCCTCCAAGGGAGCCAGCGGAGCTGGCGGAAGGGTTCGCCGACCAATAGGGCGGCCGCTAGAGATCCTGTGAGTGGATCTGGTGAATCCGAGGTTTGCTGCTCTATCTGTGGTTTGCTGCTATATTTGAGGTTTGCTGCTGTTGTGTGTTTGGGCATGGATGGATTTTACGTATTTTGGGTGAGCGCGAAAGGACGCGAGTGATAAGTTAGAAAGGTTTGAGTACGGTTTGGGGTTTGCATGCTGGCTGTGGAAGCCAGCAGAGAGGGATTTGCCGACTGATAGTGCAGGCTGGGTGAATTCAGGGGGGCTTCCGCTGCGCAGGATGGACCTGCTAATGATTGTATAAGAAGCAGGAGAAGGCTAAGAGGAGCCTTTTAAGTTTGTGTGGTGTAAGTTTGTGTTGTGTGTCTGGGGCCCCCTTTATTGCTGCTATTGTGTTTATGTATGAGTGAATTTTGAAAGTGAGTAATTGAAATGAGTGCAGAGCAACAAAGCGTGTGATATAATGTATAATTAATAATGCGTGCTTGGTTTTGGTTAAGTAAAATTGTGAGAGTTTTGTGTGAAAAGATGTGGAACAAGGTGGGGTGCAAAACTGAAACAGTGGCTAAGAAAGACAAGAGAGCCGCTGGCTTTCCTCAGTAACTAAACAACAGAAACTTAGCCCCTGATTTTTGCCGCTTTTCACTGCCTGCATGTGTACTAGAAGGGATTTCCTGTTGTGTGTGTGAAAAGATCTTAAAACCACATTGCTTGTGAGTTTTAACATGGTGCAAACTTTGTGGAAATCGGAGATAGTACGCCTCCACAGTATTGGTAAATAAATACCCGTGTCTGGAGTGTCAGAGGCACGGAGATTGCTCCATTCTAGAGTTTTGTACAGCAAAAATTACGAATGACAACGTATTAGAGGAGGATTGAGAAGAAACAGTGAAAGCTTTCGAAAATGCATTTGAGTACCAGCGAAGCATGAGTGGCAGAAAGGACAGGAAAATTTATAAAGAGTGGCTTGTGTATGTGAAGCTAGAGGAAAAAAAAAAGAAGTAGAATTTTTGGTGGATATGGGGGCAATGTATTTGGTTTTAAATAAAGCTTTGATGCCTGCAGAAAATGATTATATTGTAGTAACAAAGGCAACTGACCAATCTGAAAAAGCATACTTTTGCAAACCATTGAAGTACAAGCTTGGAAAGCAATGGGGTATTCACAAGTTTTTATACATGCCCAACTCCCTGAAAGCACTTTTGAGTAGAGATTTATTGGAACCACCACATTTAAAAATGGAGAAATTACTCTGGAGGTAAACGATCAACAGTATGTAGAAGTGTTAAGTTTAATATTAACAACCACTGAAACTGAAAAAGGAATTAATGAAGAGATAATAAATCAGGTGTTTTCTGGAGTGTGGGCCGCCAATGTGCCAAGAAGAGCAAAGAATGCACCCCTTATATAAATTAAACTTAAAAAAGGGAAGCAAGCAGTCAGGATTAAACAGTATCCCTTGAAAAGAGCAGATAGGGAAGAAATTAGACCAGTGATTGAAACTTTTTTTACAACTAGGATTGTTAAAAGAACGCCAATTTGATTTTAACACTCCTATTTTACCTGTTTGAAAACCTGATGAGTCATACCGGGTGATACAGGATTTACAGGCTGTTAACAAAATAACTGAAAACCTTTACCTTGTAGTGGCTAACCCATACACTTTGTTAACATGTTTAACACCAGAGCTAACTTGGTTTACCGTTCTACATTTAAAAAATGCCTTCTTTTGCCTCCCCCTCCACGAAGCCGACCAGAAAATTTTGCATTTGAATGGCAAAGTCCTAAAAGTGAATGTAAAACTCAGCTCACGTGAATGGTGTTGCCTCAGGAGTTGAGGAACTGTCCCACACTATTTGGTGAATAACTCGCAAAGGACTTAAAATCCTGGGAAGCTCCATCAGAAGAAAGACCCAGACGAAAGAGGCTTGCGTGGACTGGATGGTAAGCCTCTTGAACTTCTTGGGGCTTCAGGGATACAGGGTGTCCAAGAAAAAGGCTCGGGTGATAAAGCAGAAAGTAATGTACCTGGGCTATGAAAGCAATACTGGACAATGAACTTTAAAACAAGATTGCAAAGAAGCAATATGCCAAACCCCGAAACCCCAGACAATAAAAGAGCTGCAGACCTTTCTGGGAAGGACGGGGTGGTGCAGGTTACAAGTGGAAACAGAGACATTCAGTGGACGAAAGAGGCCATGAGGGCCTTCAATCAGCTGAAAAATGCTCTCATGTCAGCCCCAGCTTTAGGACTTCAGACGTGAGTAAAGCACTCTTTTTATCCTCCCATGAGAAGTGGGGGATTGCTTTGGGGATACTGGCACAGGATCTGGGCCTGTATCGACGGGCAGTGGCCTATTTCTCCAAGCAGCTGGACGCAGTGGCTAAAGGATGGCCCGGGTGCCTCAGAGCTGTCGCTGCAGTTGTACTAAATATCCAAGAAGCCCCCAAGTTTACTCTAGGCCAGAAAATGACTGTGCTGGTGTCTCATACAGTGTCCGCAGTCCTGGAAGTGAAAGGCGGGCACTGGCTCTCCCCACAAAGGTTCTTAAAATACCAAGCCATCATGGTGGAACAAGATGATGTAGAAACAGTGGTAACTAACATTGTCAGCCCAGCTTCTTTTCTCAGCAGAAACCAAGGGGAACCAATACACCACGACTACATGGAGACCATCAAAGCTACTTACTCCAGTCGTCCGGACCTGAAGGATACCCCTTTGGATGATGCAGAGACCTGGTTCACTGATGGGAGCAGCTATGTCATCAGTGGAAAGCGGCATGCTGGGTATGCAGTTACCACCTGCTGGGAGGTGATAGAATCTGGACTGTCACCACCACACAGAAAGCTAAGATAATCGCTCTAACCCGCACCTTGGAAATAGCCAAAGGGAAAAGAAGAAACATTTATACAGACTCGAGGTATGCATTTGGGGTTGTACATGAACACGTACATGGAGCCATTTGGAAAGAAAGAGGGTTGCTGAATTCACAGGGAAAGAACATCAAGCATGCACAAGAAATAATGCGACTGTTAAACACTGTTCAGTTGCCTGAGAAAATAGCAATCATGCACATTAAGGCACACCAAAAAGTGAGCTCAGAATTGGAAGAAGGAAATGAGCTGGCGGATCAAGAGGCAAAAGAAGCTGCAAAAGGTGAGGTAGCAACTGCAAATGAGGGAGCCCTGATCCCAGATGGGCAGATTTCCTTAGAAGGTAAGCCAATATATAATAAAAAAGATAGAAAATGAATCAAAAACCAGAAGCGAACCTATAATCCAGAAGGATAGACTGTTACAGAGGAAGGAAAATTAGTTATTCCTTCTCATTTGTTATGGTCAGTAATTAAAGAAGAACACCAGAAAACCCATTGGGGAGTAGATGCCCTATATAATTATCTAATCAAAAGAATTATTGCCAGGAATTTACAGGCTACTATCATACAGGTAACCCAGCAATATGATCTTTGCCTCCAGACTAAACCCAAGAATACCCCCAAACCGAAATTTGGCCAAATTGGGCAAGGCCATGGGCCTGGACAACAGTGGCAAATTGATTTTTCAGAACTCCCAAGAAAAGGTGGGTATCGATATTTGTTGGTATTAACAGCCACCTTTTCAGGGTGGCCAGAAGCCTTCCCCACCAGAACCGCCAAAGCCTGGGAAGTAACCAAAGTACTGTTACAAGAAATAATACCACGCTTTGGAGTCCCAGCCACAGTATCCTCAGACAGAGGACCACACTTCATTTCAAAGGTGGTGCAGCAAATTAGCCGTTATTGGGGCATAGATTGGGAGCTTCACACCCCGTACCACCCACAATCAAGTGGCCAAGTGGAGAAATAACTTGCCCTGAGATGTTCTTGGTATGGTCCAGGACAATGTGTCCTTAGCTTTTAATTGTGTGTAAGCGCAGCTATGGATGCAATCAGTAGCTGCTTCAGTTATAAGGAAAGGAAACAAAGGCATTTTCCCTACTGAAATCCGAAAGGCTGTTTGGGATAATGCCACTGACTTAGAAAGAAAGCTCCAATTCTGGTAGACTTTGTAAATTTTATCTATGACCCTACCTTTTATGCTTATCATACATAATGCCACAATTAGTATTATCCACCCCATAACTGCATTAGGATTGAACCATGAAGAAGCAGGACTTTACCCTTCTGAACATAGAATATGGGCCCAGATGGTAAACGGGAAATGGCAAACCGTGAATTTGGAATCTTGCATCACACGGGAACAACAAGGATTCATCTGTGAAGGCAATACAATTGATGCAAAAAACATATGCCTTAACACTAAACAAGGCATTTGCCATTTTGAAATCCATCCAGCTGCTACTCAAAAGAAATTTATTAGAAAAAGAATCTATATATTAGTAAAAGAATTTACTAATTTTACAGAAAAGGGGGGACTGATACAGAGGAGTTTAGGATTTAAGGGTTAATTGCTTATTGTGGGCATTACTGGTATTGCTAAATTTTGCAGGTGCTTGTTAGACAATGTATATTGCTTGCCCAGTACTTATGCTTGCCAAGCAGAAGCGGGAGGATGTAAGGCCACTGATAAGGGGTAGAGACCACGACTACAAGTCCTGGTTTCGGATCCTGGAACCAGCTCGAACCGGCCCTGGAGTTTGGACTTGGACCAGGAACTTGGAGAGCATGCACAAGGAAGCGGGGTAAAAAGTTCAAACCTGAGGAAGACCTTTACTTCATCCCAGAGACCCCGGCCCACGACCACCAGGCGGCAGTGCGCAGGCGCATTAAAATGCTAATGACTTTTGAGCTAATTATAATACGAGGCGGGGACAGATAATGAATGTGTATAGGCGCATTGTGTAATTTAATGCATATGTAACCTGTAACTCGATAAATACTAAGCTGAGCATTGCCGAGGCACGCACGTCTTTGGAGGATGAGCTCCCATGTGCCCGGCGTCGTAATTAAAAGCATACCTACTTTACAACTTTAATTAGTTGTGGAGTCTCTCTGCGCATCAGTGTCACACACGCCCCTTTGTCACAACACTGCAAGTCTCTGACCTGAACAGCATCATGGAATTGCTTAGGTTGGAAAAGACCTCCAAGATCTGGCAAAGCAAAGCTCAAGAGAGAAAGCCCCAACTTGAATGTTGCGCTGAAGTTACCTGAACGAGCCTGGGAGACCTTTGAGAAGCACTTGGGAGCTGACTGCTAAGATACAAAATTCTAAGAAGCCAAAAAACCCACAGAGCACTTGGCAGGGCTGGTGCCAGAGGTTGCACTTGCCTTTGCAGCCTGTGCTGTCTCCCCTCCGGGAAGAAAACATGGAAAACTACCTCTCTTAGAGGTAAAGGTATGGATGCTTTAAGGCTTGGGACTCCTTTCTTGTTCCTTTGACTTAAGCCGAAAATGACAGACAAACTAACAAGGTTCTTTTAAATTAAAAGACTTGGAACAAAGGCAAGAAACATTAATGGCAAAATGAATCCCTTCCCTGGAGCAAACTGTAACTAACTCTATAGGTTATTAACAACTCCCAGGGATTACCTGAACCAGACCTTCCTGCAAAGCAAGTTTTAATTCAGCACCCCGAGCACTCAGCTCCCTCTGCCCTTACCTTGGAGTGTACCCAGGGCTTTTCATGCTGCTGCAAGCTGGGAAATATCTCCTTTGCAAATCGACTCCAGTGCCTGTTTGTCTCCTCTGGCTCTTAGTGGCCACGTCTCTATTTCTAGCATCCCTTCACTGCTATAAATGGCTGGGATAGGTGAGGACAAAGGGCGTGGCTAGGTGTTCCCATGCGTGGGTGGGAGTTAATTAATAAGCCATGAAAAGCGCTGGTATGGCAGGACACAGGTATAAAGAGCTGCCTCGGGACACGGCGTTCGCAGCAGCTCTGCTGGGAAGGAAAGGTTTAACCGGGATTCCTTAGTGGGGATCCCTTTCTCTCCCGGCTGCAGGAGGGAGGCACCAGGGGCTCACAGCACGATCCGGGCAGGGGGCTGGTGGCAGGGGGCTGGTGGAGGGCGTTGAGCCTTTGTCACCCTGCACAACATCACATCACCGGGGCCACGGTCAGTGCCTGCTGTCCCTTTTGTCTGCTTCTTGCTTGGGGGGTAAGGACAGGAATTCCCTGCCAGATACATTTGGCAAGAGCAAATTAGGGACAACAGCAAAACAGGAACGGCGTTCACCTACGGAAAATTCCTCTTAAAACATTTAGACTTCAAACTTTTTGGTAAAAATGCAATTATTGTAGCTGGAGGTTAAGAGCTTAACAGACTTGGCTGTATCTGCGCCTTGGCAGGGAGAACTCTTGTCCCTAAAGGGGCATTATTTTATGCTTTGTCTCTGGTGTTATTAACAACTGTTACAATTCATATTATGCAGGAATTTTAGATTCCACTGAGGCTGCTGTACACCAGCACTTCACAAACTGGGTTTGATGGCTGCAGTTTGCCCTGGGAGAGCAGAATTTGTCCTGCAGGTCTGGAGCTGGGGTCACCTCCCCACTCCCCATACCAGGATGAAGCCAATGCTCTCCTCATTTGGGTGACAAAAAGTGTACCCACATCTCCCAGCCTGGACTAGTGGGGATTGAGTTGTTGCTTTTGGTCTTTTACGGCCATGCCACACTCCATGCACCTCCCCGTGGTCTTAGTTCCCTCTCCACACACAGCAAAAACCTTTTTACTTTCTAAACCTTGTATGCTGCTGGCCCAACGCACCCCACCAACAGCCAAATCCTCAGCACTCTGGGATCCTTCACCTACATTGCCACATTTCCAGAGCACCCAAACACACAGCATTTCTTTTTAAATCACAGCTTCCCCAGACCAGCCCCAACTCCAGTGCTTACCAAGATGCAGAGATTAGCAAGGTGTAGGGTTGCTTTCCTTCAGTTTCTTGGTAGAACCTGAGTCAATGTGCTCTTTTATGGAGAATTTCTAGGGTTACTCTTGGCATAGCACCAGCTGCTGCTGGCAGGGGGGGCACGTTTCAGCGACCTCTTTCTCCTGTTACATTACACACGTCAGCTGTGCCATTTCTCGCTCAGGAGCTGGTAGAGCCCACGGATCACAAAAGCCCATTTTTTACACTTTTACAATTGATTCATTGCTCTCTCCTGGGGTGCTGTACATGAATCGTCAGCTTTGGTTACGCCAAAAAAAACAAATGGTGCCAGGCACAAATACTTGTCTTCATGTGGGGGTGGGCTGCTCGGAGAGCGGGGCAGGGGAGGTCAGCCAGGTGACGCAGGATTAGTGGGCTGGGGCGGGATGCTGGATTCATCACTCCATCCTGCCTCTGCTTCCTGTTGGGGGTCAGGCCCTGAGGGAAGTCGGCCCCATGCAGCGAGATGGGGAGAATCAGAAGGTGGAAGTGCAGAAACTCGTGGGTTGCGATAAAGGCAGTTGAACAGGTAAAGCAAGACCTGCACGTGCAAGCAAATCTAAAGGAATTCATTCCCTGCTTCCCGCTGCAGGCAGGTGTTCAGCCATCCCCAGGAAAGCTGGGCTCCATCATGCATAACAGTGACTTGGGAGTACTCTCCTTCCTCCTTCCTCCCCAGCTTTTATTGCTGAGCACGGCGTCCTATGGTGTGGGAGACCTCTGTGGTCAGTCGGGGTCAGCTGTGTCCCCTCCCAGCTCTTGCACACCCCAGCTCCTCGGTGATGGGGGAGGGTGAGGAGCAGGAAAGACCTTGACGCTGTGCAAGCACCACTCAGCAACAGCTACAACATTCCTGTGCTTCCATCGCTGATCCCAACACAGATCCAGACCAGCCACTGTGAAGAAAATTAACTCTATCCCAGCCGTAAAACAGTACAGAGAGAGGCAAAACCAGAAGAGAGAGCCAAGTCCTTACTGTGCCAGAAGACCACTGGTTCTAAGCGTGGAGCATCCACAACATTCTAGTATTTAAGTCTGTCTCAGAAAAATTAGAATTTTGGAGAAGAAATTCCTGTCACAGTGATTCTTTCTAAAAATACACGTACATGTACCCACCCTGTCTCTCCCTCCTATAAACAACAGGGCACCACTATGTGAAAGCATCACTGAGAACACAGAACTAAGGTCTAGGAAAGATATTATAAAATAACCCTACACTAATTCTTCCCTGGTATTCCCTCAGGAAACTGCTCTATTGTTTAGTGAAACAGTAAAACTTACATGGAGCTTTAGGATCTTCACATGTAAGGAAGATGGTTAAACGGAGCTGGGCCAGCATCCCCGGGTACAGCACAGGGTTGTGCGTCTCCCTCCTGAGCACCCTCTTCACGCATGGCTGAAAAAGAGAAGTATGGAAAGTTCCACTTCCCAAAAAGAGCCTTTCATGTGGAAAGCCTGCATTTTAAACAGTGATGGTCAGTAGTTTAGGGGAAAAAAGAGAAAGAATGGTGTAGGACAAGGGCAGAAAATATAAACAGCCTGATCCTGAAAGAACGAGCTGCATCAGCCTATTCTGGCAGAAAGCAAATCCTGCATATTTCTTTTCCAATGGCATCATGGATTTCCCATATTTTTGCATCACCCCATGTTCAAGCAGCACAAGCTGACTGCGTTGCACGGGCTGTCTTCACTTTTCACAGAGCCACAGAATTCCAGAAGCATTTGGGTTGGAAGAGACCGCAAAGACCATTGAGATCAGCCTGTGACCACCTTGTGACCAGCCCGGAGCACTGAGTGCCACATTCAGGCATTCCTTGAACACCTCCAGGAGTGAGGACTGCATCACCTCCCTGGGCAGCCCCTTCCAGTGCCTGACCACCGTTTCCCTGACAAAATTCTTCCTCTTTGCTGATGATGGCATTGTTCACTTCACCCCAGAAGAGGACGATCAGCTCCTCTCTGACTGGTCCTGAGGGATGAAGGGAGAGGTGGGGAGCGCACCACAGTGGAGAGAAAGGGTTGAACGGACAAGACTGGAGAGCAGGACTAGATACTGGCAGGCCATGTAACATATGGAGGTATTTCTGTCAAAAGCATCCATGTGGCCAAGCTGAGAGAGGTGTGACCTTAGAACTGTATTGAGAAGGGTGTCGCAACACGTTGCTGAGCACAAGCCAGCATCCTCAGTGCAATCCGACAGCATGCAGCCTTGTAGAGATTGTGTTCTGCCTTAAAACTGAAGAAAACACTCCTTAGGATGGTTTTTCTTCGAAAAACAAGGCTCTAGATGGAACTTTTAATTCACTGCTCTGTGGAAGAGCCAACATCACCCAAAAGCAGGTAGTGGAGCAGATGGCTACTGCATAAGACACCACCTTTCCTACTCTCACAGCATCCAGTAAGGCTTCCCCAGTACACCTGAGTGAAAGTCATCAATTGGCACCGTCTGAGCACAGCCTGAGACAGCTTATTACCTGTCTCTTGGCCCACTCAGGCAGTCCAGGAGAATCATGGAATCACAGGATGCTTTGGGTTGGAAGCTCATCTTGTTCCAACCCCCTGCCATGGGCAGGGAACACCTTCCACTAGACCAGGCAGCTCAAATCCCTGTCCAGCCTGGAGAAGATTGTGGGAAAGAGCATCAAAGGCGTTGCTGACATCCACTGCTCTCCCCATGTTGACAGAAAACATCCTTTTGTTGTAAAAGGTTGTCAGGCTAGTGACACTATTTACCTTTGGAAAATCCCTTGGCTATTCCTAATCATCACCTGCTTCATGTGGATACAAGAGAGCCTGGGTTAAGAGTGACATATGTCGGTAAATACGGATATGACCAAAGTAAACCAGAAGATGAATGACTCAGCAGCAGAAGGCTGACGATGTGGTATTGTACAACAAACCATAATTTACAATCTGTTTGTAGAAGCAAATAAAACCAAACCTCAAAACCAACAAAGCCCTCCACGTTACAACAGAACAGTCTCTCTGGAAGGAACTTAGGACAACCATCTGGTCCAACTGCCTGACCAGTTCAGGGCTGCCCTAAAGTTACACCCTTGCCCAAATGACTCTTAGACACTGACAGTCTGGGGCATCGACCACCTCTCCAGGAAGCCTGGTGCAGTATTTGATTATATGCTCTATAAAGAAACACTTCTGATGTCCAGCCTGAACCTCCCCTGGCCCCGCTTTGAGATCAGCATTCCCACGAGATCGGCACTTCCCTCTCCATGCCCCCTCCTCAGGAAGCTGCAGAGGGGGATAAGGTTTGTCCCTCAGCCTCCTCCTCTCCAAACCAGACAAACCCAGAGCCCTCAGCCCCCTCCCAGGACATGCCTTCCAGCCCCAGCCCCAGCGTGGTTCTCCTCTTCTGGACACGCTCAAGCACCTTCCCGTCATCTTTAACGCTGGAGCGCTCTGGCTGAGGCCGCCCCAGTGCTGGGCACAGCCGGACCATCCCCTCTCCTGACCCGCCGGCCACGCTGTGTCCGGTGCCCCCAGGATGCCATTTGCCCTCCTGGCGATGGCTCCTACCGAGCTGCTGCCAACCAGCAGCCCCAGATCCTTTCAGCAGGGCTGCTCCCCAGCCGCTCCTCTCCCAGCTTACACTCGTGCTCAGCGTTGCTGCACCCTGGGCGCAGAATCCAGCACTTGGATTTAGTAATTCTGTGCTGCTGGCAATTGCCCAATGGTGCATCTGCCCAGATCCCTCTGCAAGGCCTCGTGTCCCTCCAGAGAGTCCACAGCACTCCCAGTGTAGAATCACAGAGCGGTTTGGGTTGGAAGGGACCTTAAAGCCCATCTCATTCTATTTCTCTGCTATGGGCAGGGACACCTTCCACTAGACCAGGTTGCTCCAAGCCCCATCCTTTTGGATTATCACTCAGGGTTATCCCAGATATTATCCAGCTAGGTTTGGAGGGATAATTTTACACCTCTCTGTGAGAGCAAATCATGATTTGCTGTGAAGAACAGACTGGAAGTCAAGGAAGCAGGAAATACTGGCATGCCTAGAGCCTGCCCCGGCCAGGCAGGTGTCCTGGGATCCCCTCCCTCCGCCTGGCTGCTGGTATTTCTCCTCCAGTTGATAAAATCCAGAAGCTGGGTCTCCAGCACCCTTTCTTCTCTGGCCAGTCCTTCCAGCACTGCAAACCTGTACATGGGACAACACTGATGCTTATTTGGGACAGCCTGGAGGTGGCTTCACTAAAGAGGCCATAACCAGATGCTGTTGTGGGCTTTGGGATAAGTGTGTTAGATAAAACAAGCGAGGAAGAGCAACACCTTCACTTGGAAGATCTGCATCCACAGGTTCTCCTGTGTCTCTGATGCTTCACTTGCACACCCCAAGTGAGAAAATGCCTCCTTTGGCTGCTGTCATTGATAAATCAGAGCAAACCTAAGGGGAAGGAGAGTTGGAATACTCATACACACAGTATCTCCGTGTTTGGTTTCAACGCTCAGAGTAAATAGGAAACCCAGTAGCATGTTCTTCAGGAAGAGCAGGCACCCCTGAAAAGAGCAACCACATTCCTTTACTTGTTCCATCCCACTAACAAAATCAAACACGGAGCACTCCACATTCTTGCTGATTTCACCAGTGTGTTTATGGCTCAAGTGCAGGTACAGAGCTGGAGCTGCCCTGCTCTGCTGGCTCCTTAGCACGTGCTGCTCTCAGGAGCCGAGGGCAGCGTCTTGTAGGGGTTGAGGATCCCCTTGGGGTCCAGCATGGCTTTGAACTGCTGCATGAGCACCACTGCCTCGCGTGGTTTGCTGTACTGAATGAACTGCTTCTTCTTGAAGCCAAGCCCGTGCTCTGCACTGATGCTCCCACTGCATCTCGCAGTCCACTCATACACAAAGGGCTCGATGGCATCCAGCAGGGAATGACTGTAGGACTCCGCCGTGATGTTCAAGTGCAAGTTCCCATCTCCTGGAAGAAAACATTGCACAGGTGGGTCTGGGAGAAAAACTTGGTGGTCCTGCAATGGATACTCATTCCTGGCTCCTCCACGTTCGCAAACAACAGGGTCTTTGTTAGTCTGCAAACTGTGCAAAAAGGACAAGCACGCTGTCCTACAAATGTCAGACTCTCTGTGCACAAATAGTTCAAATAGGATCTTTGCTTTTCCATGCTCCCAGTGCAATATTTGAGGAAGGGTTCCGAGTTAAGCTACTTTCAAACTCCGACTTTTGTGATTTTAAAATTCCCACTGTGCTGTGTTAATGATTGTGCCACCACTGTGATGCCATGACAAAGACTTCCCAAATGGCATTTCATAATGATCATTAGATTTTAACGTGGCCCTTCATCACTTTTTCTCTCCCTATTATGTTTGTGCAATGCTCTAAATGCACTTTGGCACTGTGTCAACAGAAACAAAGAAAGCAGAACAATTTCTCCTTTTGCCACTGTGTGTGACAGTATTTGATTAGGCACAGAGTTGCTGGGTACCCCGAAAGACAAAACACAAAGATAAATACAACTTACTCATCCTCCTCCCTCCAGAACCTCTTCCTGCATCCTAGCAAGTCCCCACAGCACATAGCTTAGCCCTCAAAGAGCTACCACAGAGAGCCTTTGTTATGCAACGTGTCTTTCAAATGATCCCTAATCAAGTATGCTCAAGAGTGTTCCGTGGTTTTTTTGTAACAGAACAGCTCTGCTAAGCGACCAATTTACCTGCTTGTAAAATCAGATTAGTTTCCCAGCATGCTGACAAATCTATCAGCCTTTCTGTGCATTTATCATCATCACTCTCTGTTGGAGGGTTAATGGCTCACAAAAAATTGATTTCCAGCAGGATTAATCGCTCTGGACAAGGAAGTGGTTATCTGCCAAATGTGTCTAAGTACATCAACCAAACTGATGGTCCAGATGAACAAATTACATCTTTAGATAGAAAAACACTGCAAGAAGACACAGACAACCAGTTCCGTGGTTCACTGGCCAGCAACCTGCCACCAGTGTACGGAAAACAGTCTGAAAGTGAAATTCAAACGCAAAGATCCTGATGCACCCTCCTCTTCCACAGCCCTCAATTTAAGCCTCTCACTAATCGCTGCACAGCAAAACCTGCAGCACAGAAGGGCCATCACCTCCTTTCCCAGCACCACCACTTACCCAAGTGGCCATAGCCCACCACATTTTTGGCACTCTGGCCCAGCCGAGCCCTCATATCAGTCACGAGGTCATAGAGCTTT
Organism: Rhagologus leucostigma; assembly: GCA_013397725.1. Taxonomy (NCBI): domain Eukaryota; kingdom Metazoa; phylum Chordata; class Aves; order Passeriformes; genus Rhagologus; species Rhagologus leucostigma. The sequence goes on along the minus strand of VZTD01002161.1, from coordinate 64,781 downwards.
CCCACAGGCAGAGAGATGTCGTACTTGTACACATAACCCTCGTGAGTGAGGGCCTCGGTGATCCTCTCCCGCAGGCCCCACAGCACCTGAGGAACCAAGGATCACAGAAACCCATATAAACCAAGTAGCTCTTGGGTTCCATGCATCCACCAAACATCAGTCTGAACACTTCCCTATATAAAATACAAACCCACGTCAAAGAGATTTGTGGAAGAGGAAATTCTGACTTGCCTTTATTTTCTTGTCGTCTGTTGCCACAGTTCCATCAGTGACCAAACCAGAAGCCATGGCCTGTTCTAGGAAGTTGTTCAATTTTTCTTCATCGTGGGTTGAGTTGGAGCCCGAAGTTTCAATTAAAACATAAAAAGGGCTGTCTGAGAATGAGGGAGAACAAAGTAAGTAGATGCCCTGGGGCAAAACAGAGGAATTCAGGGCAGGTTTTGGAGCTTTCCCCACATGTTACATGCCCAGACTCTCTGGTGCCAGAGAGGGCAGTCTTTTATCTGTAGGGCACTTCACTGCCATGCCGTATCTTTTATTTTGCAACCACTTTCCAGAAAGCTGGCAGTTTTGTGAGGACACATACAAGTAAAAAGTCTCATCTTTAAAGATAAGGGGTGGTTGGAATGGATAAACTAAATACAAAAATTATGAAGGATGCCCACACAATCACTGACTTTTTAAAAGTCAGTGAGTCAACTTTTAAAAATGAGTCGCTTTTTAAAAGTGTTTAAAACTAGTCTAAAAATCCCCAAGAAGTACAGTGCCCCTTTCTACAGTGTGAATGCCACTGGTACCTGTCACTGGGCTGGACAGCTTGAGATGTCTCTCAACCAATTCCATGCACTTCTCATCCATGAACTCATAGGCAGACAGGATCTCGCCCAGCATGGCTCTGCAGGTTGTGAATGTTTCCAGAACCTTAGCAAAACTCTGACATCCTTCAGACAGAACACAGAGAGGAATCAGGACCAAAAAACAGACACGGCCCCAAACCCTTTGGAGGTTTCTGAGAAGTAAACAACTCTCAGTGAAGGCTCCCCACAAACAACTCTGGACCTGCTGACGGACACCCAGAAGCAGCTTTTAAGCAGCTGTGCCTGGCCATGTACTCTGCTGATCCAGAGCCTGACCTGCACACATGACTTCTCAGCCTTGCCTCGTCACCTTGTCACTCACCTGACTCCTGGATGGTGGCTGCCTCTGCCTACTGTCACAGGCTTGCCCTGCTCACCTCTTGAGCCTGTCAGACCAGGCCCTCACCAGGGAGGGGACTGTCCTGCCTGCCTCCTCACCCTGCTGAGCTCCTGGCTCGACCCTCCTTACAGAACGACCTGCCCTTGCAGGTATTTCAACAGATATTAAATATCTGCACGGGTATTTTAGCACAGAGCCCTACACTATTTCCCAGAAACCAGCTGATGCTGGCAGTCCAGCTCAGCAGGCTGAGTGAGCAAGTGCTTTCTCCTCTACTTCATCCCTATTCCCAGCCTCTGAATTCAGGTGTGAAATCAATAATATCAGTTTCTACCTAGGAATGCCAGATTCACAGCCTTAGGCTTCTGAGGACAGAGTATGGAGACAGCAGTGATAACTCCCAAGGTCCCCTCGGATCCGATGAAGAGCTGCTTCAGGTCATAGCCCGTGTTATCTTTGCGCAGAGAGGTCAGACAGTCCAGAGCTGAGCCATCAGCCAGCACCTGTGGGAACACAGGGGCCCAGTCAGAGCACCTGGGTAGGAATCTGCCGTCATGAACTTGCCTATGACCGAGCTGATGGGAAGTGTCACCCACCCTGAGCACGGGGACACAGCTGCAGCCCATTCCCACACTACTCCTCCATTCCCAGCTCTTCCCTCCCTCTATATCCTACCTGAGTAGCATAACACTAGGTATTTCCCCCCTACTTCTCTCCTTCCATCACGACAAGTAATAACAGTAGATCCAGTTTGCTCTGCTTTTCTTACTAGAGGTGTAGAAGACCAGCCATTCTCTGCAGCCCTAGCTCCCGTTATCCAGCAGAAAAAAGGAAAGCTACCTGAAACAGTGAACAGTTAAGCAGAATGAAGTAAACCCTCTGTCACTTGAGCCTTAAATCAAGGCTGAGTATCTCCAAGACAGGTTATTCATGGCTGTTTTGACACTAGAGCCAAACTGACCTGAGACAAATGCTCTCCTTTCTAAGCCTACACAGTAAAACCAAGCCATGCTTTTGTTCCTTGCCCAAATTTTTTCCCAGTAATGCTTTGCTCCCCAGCTGTGAAAACTTTTAGAACTCCTAACCCAGCCTTTACACCTCACAGCACTCGCCTTTAGGACAGGAGCAGCTGAGGAACAGCAGAGACTCCAGGACACAGCCAGCAGCCAAATGAACCCAAAGCAGACAGCTCTGTTATGGGGTGAGCTTTAAACTTTAAGATGACCTTTGAAGTCCTGTACAACACAAACCAGTTTGTGATCTCATGATTCTACTAAAATCTGAGTGAGCAGCCACTAGAAAAGAGTGTTCCAGAGACCCACTGCTCAGAGGAACCAACTCCATGCAGATAACCTGGGATCCCCGAATCTCTCCCTACCTTCTTTTCACTTGTCTGGATTAGAAAACCACCTAACACCTCCTCTGTCAGCAAGCACTGAAGTCAGGAAGCTGGAAACTGCAGCAGCAGTAACATGCTACACGCATGAAAACATGTGCTGACCCTTCTCAAAAGAGCCCAACAAGGAAAAGTTAAGAGTGGAAGCCTGGAGAGGAACTTGGCTGTGTGCTGGATAGCTAGAAGAGCAGGAAGCAGTAAGAAGCAGAGGATTAAACAGAGAAGGGAACCGCCAGGTACTCGCCTTACCACTTCCAGGCCCAGCACCGTCCCTCGCAGAGAGCCGTATCTCAAGAGCCGCAAGCCTCCGGCATTGGTGGCCACGTTCCCCCCAATGTGGCAGCTGCCTTTGGCTCCCAGGTCGAGTGGCATGATAAACCCCTGCTCCTCCAAGTACTCGTTGAGCCTCTCCAACACACAGCCCGCTTGGCACACGAGGATTCCTGGAACAGAAACGCCCTGCTACAAGCTGACGGCCGAGAAGAACCTGCCTCCTCAAGAAGCAGGAGCAGTACAAGCAGATGCAACCACGTCTTCCTTCAAAACTTCCTGGGATTCAGCTTAAACGCATAAATCTGTGCATGTTCCAGGGAACTGCCCCCTCCTCAAGCTTCAGGGAGCTTTGCTATTGCCTCAACATCTGGTCACCCACAACTCTGGACTGGTAAAACACAATCACATCAAGCGTATCTCTGCCTTAAATGGAAAGCAGCCTTTCCCTTTAAGCCCTGGAAAAACTTTGCATGTATCGGTAGACTTGGCTGCTGCTGAGGGCAATGGGAAATGGTTTAAATTCTGCCTGTTGTTCTCTCTCTTTGAACAGAGATACTCACACCAGCCTGAACCCTAAGCCTCCAAATCCAAACAAACCTCCTTACGATGCTGCTGGGCTGAACCCTGCTGATCCTGCTGTTATCTGTTCCCAGGAAAATGCCTGTTTTGGGGCCTGGGGCTCATTTCTGTGCCTCACATCTCTGGAATATTTACCAGACACCTTGTCAAAGCTGATGATCTGGTTCATGAGAGCAGTGGAGAGAATGATCTCGTCAAAGACAGGAACGCTGCCCCCAACAAGGCCCGTGTTACCCCCCTGAGGGTTCACTGCCAGGTTCCTCTCATGGCAATACCTGGAAGGAAAAAGGTTTCTGAATTTTTATGCATTTAAAGGCCATAATCAGTCTGGCAGAAAAGTTTCACCTCTACATGAACGTCTACTGTTGTGACAGTGCTCCTTAAAATCAAGCAGCATTTCACCAAAAGATTAAATTGATGCAAGGAGACAGTTTCAACGACAAAGTGAGAAAGGGTTTCTCACTTTGAGAAATGAGTTTCCTGTCTGAACTCAGCCCAGTGCTGAGCAAAGAACCAACACTTGGGGTTAGCCCCGTGTGTACCTACGCGTGTGGCACACACCATCTGCCTGGAAAGCACTGCTTATGTTTCTACAGAAGCTGTTTCTGCAGCAGTCTGTGTTAACAGCTTGGGCTCCTCAGTGGGCTCTGACAGCCAGCCTCTGGCAGCGGTTTCAGACATGACTCCCCTCCTCCTCCCAAGAAATTAATGCCCTGTAGGCAACAAAATGTGCATCTGTGCCTCAGCTGCTCCACCTGCCACATCCCTGCCAAGCACCACCCACCACATCCCCTTTGAGCTCACGGCAGCTCCTGCACAAGGGATGGCACAGAGCCCCACAGCACCAGAGTTCCTTCAGAAGCCCCGCCTGCCTTTCCCGTGCTCTGCATCCCTGTTTTAACAGAGCCAGGAGCAGGTTTCCACAGCTTTCAGCTCCTCAGCCAAACAGTGATCGGGCACAGCACTGCCCAACCAGAGCTGTGCTCACACCAGTGAACCACAGGATGTGGATAAAACAGATCCTCAAATTGCCCAGTTCTGCCCTAACCTTCCTTACCTTTTCACACAGACCCTCCTGAATCTTTCACAAAACTACTCCTTTCTGAGCACCTGTACAATAGCTAATTTTAGTCATTTATCAGAGCAGAAAAGTAATGAAGAAAACTGCCTCAGCAGCTCCAAAGCTTAAGGAATTGGTGTCTGAACACCTACAAGTTCCCTTCACCCACTGGATCATCCCTGACTCAACCCAAGTCTCCTCAGCATCAAGCCCAGCAGAAAAGGTGCACGTTACCTGAGAACCTGAGACACCTCTGCCGTCGTCTGTGGCTTCAACACCAGCTGGCTGCAGCCTGCAATGAAAGCAAGGGACTCTCAAGGCAAGCTGTGGCTCTGCAGAGGTCAGAAAGAAACAGGTGGGAAAGCATGAGGTGGGAAATAACAATGCTCCCTCCACTGTTAGGCATTTCAACCACTTTGACAACAAACATTTCAACAGCAGCCTTTCCCTTTAAGCCCTGCAAAAACTTTGCATGTATAGGTAGACTTGGCTGCCACTGGTGGCAATGTGAAATGGTTTAAATCCTCACGGAATCTTTAACAAAAGCAACAGAGAATTCACAATGCTTGACTTAGAGTCACAGAATCACAGGAAGATTTGGGTTGGGAGGGATCTCAAAGTTCATCTCATTCCATGGGCAGGGACACCTTCCACTACCCCAGGGTGCTCCAACCCCCATCCAGCCTGGCCTTGGACACTTCCAGGGAAGGGGCAGCCACAGCTTCTCTGGGCACCCTGTGCCAGGGCCTCCCCACCCTCACAGGGAAGAATTCCCTCCCAGTATCCCATCTAACTCTGCCCTCTGGCAGCGGGAAGCCATTCCCCCTTGTCTTGTCCCTCCAGGCCTGTAAAAAAGTCCCTCTCCCTCCTTTTTATAAGCCCCCTCAAGATACTGGAAGGCTGCAATCAAGTCTCCCGAAAGCTTTCATATTCTTTTCTGGGGTTCAATCAAAACTGTTAGCTGAATCCATTTGTCCCAGGAAAAAAAAATAATTATTAAGTTAGAGGGTTTAGATTTTTTTTTAATGAAAGCCTGTAAGTTTACCAGGTATCAGACAACTCTTAAAGGAATATTTTTATGAGAAAAACTCATTTTGGAGGGGCAGGCACTCATCTGGTCTCTGGTGACAAGTGATAGGACCCGAGGGAACAGCTGGAGCTGTGTCAGGAAAGGGTTGGGTATCAGGAAAAGGTTCTTCCTCCAGAGGGCGGTCGGGTTCCTCAGGGAATGGGCGCGGCCCCAGGGCTGCCAGAGCGTTTGGACAACGCTCCCAGGCACAGGGTGGGACTATTGGGGTGTCCGTGCAGGGCCAGGAGTTGGACTCGATAATCCTCACGCGTCCCTTCCAACTCTATGGTCTGTACAAATATGATCCGCCATAAATAACGATAAGATTTCCTTTAGCAAACTTGTTGCTCCGGGTAATTAACAGAGGTAGGAAGGAGGTTTCACCAACCGAGCACATCAAGCAGCTCACTTACCTCGCACCGACTTCAGCCAGTCCACGTTAAATGGCTTCACCTCCTCCTCGCCGGTGACGACCCTGCCGGGCAGGAGGCGCTCGAAGAAGGCCACATCGCCGTCGGCCAGCCGGGCGAAGGGCAGCCGCCGCACCGCGTAGCGCTCGCAGGTCGGCACCACCTCCCGGGAGCCGGCGCAGCCCCTGCCCCGGGGCACGGCCGGGAAGTCCCGGCTCCCGCCGCGCTGCAGAACCCTCCCGCGGCAGCTCCTCAGCCAGCCGGCCCCACGGCCCCACAGGGCTGCGGAAGCCATGGAAAAAAAAGCCGCGGCCTTGTTTGTTGCCCCCTCCCCGCGGCCGTGGGGGGAACTCAGCGCTGAGGGGAGGCGCACCGCTGGCGCGGCGCCTCAAGGGGTGTCTTCCGCTGCTGCCACCGCACACCCCCGGGACACCGCAGCGCCACGCACCCTTCGCAGTGGGGTTTACCGAGGAGCGGGCGGGGGAATTCGGGATTATCCCGGTGCACCGGGAGATGCCAAGGACGCTCCGTGGCCTGGAAGAGTCGGGAACGCGCAGCGCGCCTCACGCCGAGCCGCCAGGGGGCGTTGTCGCCCGCCCGCGCTGAGCGCGAACGCGCTCAGCGCGGGCGGGCGACAACGCCCCCTGGCGGCCGGAGGTTGCAACAGCACCCCCCCCTCACCCTCACACATTTATTCCCAAAAATACTTTATTTATAATATAATCCAACATCTCCAAGATCCAAAAATACAGATATACATTTCTTATTTCTTGTTTGTTTGGTTTTTTGTTTTTTTTTTAAACTTTACATTCCTTTTTTTTTTTTTTTTTCTCCTCGTTTCGGTAATTGGGTGAAAGTCGGTTTCGACCTCCAGTTTGGACGAGCTGCAGTAAAGCTGGGCCCCTAGAGGGGTTTTTGGGCAATGTTTAGTGGGACATTCCTTTAGGGATCACCCTTCTCCAGGAAGTATTTAACACTGTACATTCAAAAGTCAGAAGATTTAAATCCTTTCGTAAGCAAAAATGAAGGCTGCTGGTATTTCCGTCTACAAGGAGTCGTAAAAAATCTCTACAACCAGGTGTAAGATGGCAGGACATGTTCCTGAGCCTATCCAAGCCCTGCACTGGCATGTTCCCAGTGGGAGAGTTTATTGCTGGTATCAGATCTCAGATGCTCTACACATCACAGATGCTGTAAAGAAGAGGAGAATGCTGTACCTCATGCTATTCATCATTCCTACCAAATTATCCTTCCTTTCGAGGGCTCTACCTTCTAGAGCTCGTTTTCCTTTTTGCTTTGCTGGTTCAAGTGGAAAACGCTCTTCGAAGCCCCAAAAGGACTTCTAAAAATGTGTTTTGTTATCCTACCTGACCAGAATTTTGGAGCTGAGGGAAGTCAGCTCCACACTGGCTCACCCAGAGCTGCTCTCTTCCCTCACGCAATTTTTCCAGCCAGACCTCCGGAGTGGAATTTTAGGGTTGATTCAAATCAAATGCTTAATCCATGGCAATACTAGTACTAACAGAGCCTTAGGAAAAAAAAGGGAAAAGAAGTTTGTCTACAATACCATTGGATGGAAGGGGAAAACAAAACCTGGAGCAGCATCAACACGGGTTGTCAGGACACAGCAACGATCCCGCTCAGTCCAGTGCAGCGGTTGAAGGAGGAGCAGCTCTCACCCAACTGGTGACTGGATTACAGGCTGGCTCATGAGGTATCACAAATCTGCTCTCATGAAGAGGCAGGAAGAAGAAGAGAGCTCGCTGTACTCCAGGTTTGTGTGACTGTGCTCCTTCTCTCCAGCACTCCGGCTTTAATTTCCCTGCCTGCTTTCCATGTGCTGTTCCACGGCAGCAATGACAAATGTGCATCACAAATGTGCATTCTCATGCACAGAACTGTGGAAACTTCATCTCTCCGTGATGCAGTGTAGTAAAGTCATGTGCAACATCACACTGGAAATGACAGGACCCTGAAGACAGGGATTTTTTCCTAAAATTCCTCCTTTTTTCCTGCCATAAATCAATGTTCACAGAAAAGCTGCCTCATGATTGAGAGGTTTCTTCTACATCAGCAGCAGGCACAAAGCCCCGCAGAGGGAAGGAGAAGTGGCAGGAGCTGTGTTCTACTTTCCTTCATTGCAAAACACGAGTAAGAGGCTCAGTGCAACAGGAAAAGCCTTCTTTCTTTTGAAAGCAGGTGCCAGAATCTGAGTAGAAGTTGTTTTTAATCTGCTGTACTATTTATTCAGCAGAAGAAAAGTCCATCTGGAAGTTTCTTTATGCCTTTCCAGCGGTCTATACCAAGAGCTCCTGCACACTGGTATGGAAAGCAGCACACAGCCCTGCACAGAGCTGCCACCAACACCTACCAGGAACCAGAGCCAGCAAAGTTGATGAGTTTGGGGCTTTTTTTTCCTCCTTCCACCAGCAGCGAGGAAACCCTGCTGCACCTTTCCCCGCTACATCTTTCACTGCAGGCAGGTAAGCCTCGTGATGCAGGAGACAGATATGAAGGCAAGACTTCTCTCTGCTCTTCCCTCAACTTCTGCATCCACTGCTTCTCAGAGGAAGGAAAAAACAGAGACTTTTGCTTTCCGTCTCCTGCTTTCCTCTCTCCCTTCTGCTGCAGCCACTGACACTGGGCTAATGCGAGGATTCACATTCATCATCTGAAAGGCAGCTAAAGAAGTCAAGAACATGGAAACGTGGCCCATTAAAGAAAAGACAAGAAGTCCTGTTAGAACATTCCTGAACGGCCTTCTTCAACAGCAGAGCCACACCATCATGGGGACAAACAGTGTCCTCAGGGAGCCTTCCCCTAAAACCTGATTTCCACATTTACCCACAGGTGCCACACAGGCAATCATAGCTAACAATTCAGGCCTTCATCTTATTTTGTGAATAAATCTGACCTCCTCTCTCTCTCCAAGAATACTGTAGGTTTCATCTTCACAGTGATGTACTTAAAGAATCTTCAGGGAAATGGAAACAGCCAGAAAAGGCAACACCCTCTCTCAGTATTATTGTGCAAGACTAATATAAATAAAATCTCCGTGGCAAAGGGATCTGGGACTCCCTCCCAAAGTCACTGTCTTAGGAAAGAACAGGAATTTCAACTGGCCACTGGATAATTAAATATCATACCGGAAAAAGATGGAGGATAGTTTAACAAAAAATAATCAAAGGTAATATTGCAACATGAATGAAGGAATATATTAAATTCTTCTTGCCTCGGTGGTGTATTCCCCTCTACTCCTTACTTCTTTTTCTTTCTTTCCTGAACACAACGAGGACAAAACCTGTAGGAAAAAAGAGGCAGTAATTAGCTCCCGAAATTAACAGCACAGAGCCTAAGAACGGTTTTTAACATTTGTGCACAATTAAGCCTGTTTCTGACAGGCAACTTGTTAATTTGATTTAAACGGTCCATTACATAACAATAACAAGCCCATGGTCCTTTCCAAGATGAGCACATACAGAAGTAAAACCCTGACAAGTCTTCAAAATTTGCCCCCCAGAAGTGAAACGAAGAGGTACCTGTCTGTCACTTTTAAGCACAGCCACAACTACTGACAGCAACCCTCAGATGTAACACGTCCATGTTTACACAAGCCTCAAGTCAAAACCTGCTCTGTTTTATCAGGCAGTTTTGCTCCCACCAGAACCTAAGACTTCTGTGGAAACGGATTTTAAGAAGAAGGTTCGTCTTGTATCTTCTACCCTCAAACATAATCCCCAATCACAGAGGACGCAAACCCTCTGATGAGAAGAGCAAAGCTCCTCTGTCAGGGTCACAACAGGGTTTTAATTCTTGTTGAGGCAAACTGCAGCCCGATAAAAATCCCAAAGCTGAATGTTGTCACACTCACCATTTCCCTTTTGGTTTGGTGGTCAGGTCCACACATGCAAAGTGGAACCACTCGATTGGGCACTGCAAAAGAGAAAGGAAAAACCCACAGAGGAGATTCTTAGTGATTCACAAAGGTTCCCATCATTTGGCATGGCCTAACTGAGCAAGGACCCCTTCCTTGGATTGTACAGGGTTGGGAGGCAACACACATCTGAAAATCAATCGTCTCTCAAGTGCTTACATCTGGGTTGTCACAGCCAATCATCTCTCCATAGGACACCTGGTGACACAGGCAGTAGGTGGGTTCGTTGGGATCCACTGGCATGTCCAGGACATCCGAGGGATGCACTGACAGGATGGTATCAGCAAACTCAGATCTGTGGGCAAGGGCAGAGTCAGAACAAAACACTTGTCAACTGCAGACAACACTGTGTTACAAGGGCATGGCTTCCCGCTGCCAGAGGGCAGCGTTAGATGGGATACCGGGAAGAAATTCTTCCCTGTGAGGGTGGGGAGGCCCTGGCACAGGGTGCCCAGAGAAGCTGTGGCTGCCCCATCCCTGAAGTGCTCATGGCCAGACTTGGAACAACCCAGCCTAGTGGAAGGTGTCCTTGCCCACGGCAGCAGCTGGAATGGGATGGTCTTTAAGGTCTCTCCCAACCCAAACCATTCTAGGATTTGATGTTTCCAAGATCTAAATCCTGTTTGGGAAAATTAGTGTTTTACAGTATCTTCCCTAAACCACACTGACCCTGTTTCAGAGTTTATATGACATTACCACAATCCAGTAATTAAAATTATAAGGTAGGTTGGATCAAACACAGTACGACTAGAAAGAATTAAGAGAGGGATTCATAGATGCCATGAGTAAAGTAACAAAATTATCATACAGATCCTTCCTGGTTGTGGGTAGAATAATTTGTTTGGGTTTTTTCCCCAACCTGTTTCAATATACATTTTTTCTCATTGTCAGGCATGAGTGAACCCTCAACTCTGGCAGGGATGTGTTGACATGCCAGTAGCAGTCCACAGAAACTATTTCTAGTTTCCTGCCCCTTCATTTAGCCAACTGAAAATATCAGAACAAACCAAGCCCCCTTAATATAAATCCCATCTCAGAGAGGGGACATGCCTTCCTCCTTGCCTCTCAAAACCAAATCAGATTATTCAAGGCTACCTAGGACACAGTCCTTTGAAAACAACCCCCAAAATTCTCCAAGATTTCTAGAACAGCAGCACAACATCAGTTTCTGTCCTGATGGACAAGTGAGTTTCTTTTACCATCAAAACCACAAGCAACTGTTAAAAATAGCCCTGTGACAAAAATCAAAGCTATTTTCTCCCAGCCTGCCAACAGTAACAGGGAAGCTGATCTTGTCCTTCCAGTCAGAGTGTTCCAAGCATGCTGAGCTTCCACATGCCAACCAAGGAGTTAATTAACAATGCTGGCCTGTCCTAAGCAGGACATTAATGAAATGGAGTAAGATCAGAACACTCCTAACACCGCGCACCATCCGGACACGAGTCATACATAGGGTAACACAAGCTTGTGGAAAATTCATGAAGTGTCAAGCCCAAGGCCCTGGAGCTGTGCCTGGCTCTGCCTTACCCTCCTTTGAGTTTCTTTTTCTTTGGTGTATCTTCTTCAGATGTTCTCCTGCCTCGACCACGAGAGCTTCTTTTGTCTTTTTGACTTCGTCCCTCTAGAAAGGAAACACAACCCCATCGTTTCAGCCTATTTGGGTGGCAGAAACATCCCCAGCTGTTGTTCTTTTGATGCAGTTACTGTCTTGAAACCCCTATTTCCTATGTAATTGAGTAATCCTTATTGTGTATGTAACTGAATATGCTGACTGAAATGCATTTTTAAGCCACAAATACACCAAACTGACAAGTACAACTGAGCACCAAACTCATGTTTGCAGTTTTGGCAATAAAGCACTGCAGCATGTCAGCACAAGTCATAAACAGCATCACACTTGATTAGACATGCAGTATTTTTCTTTTTATCTCGGTATCTTTTTAAACACAGTTAATAGGTTACTCAGTAACTAACGTAACTTTCATCTCCACCTCCCTGCTCCTACCCCTTATTTCACAGTTCAAAGGCATCAAGCTGTGCTGTGCTGCTGTATCCACATTCCAGTGTCACTGTAATCACACAGTTATTTCAGTATACACCACAGAAACTGGTATCTTCCTTTAACTCCTAATTTTTCCTGAAACTGAGACTGTTACACACACCAGCGCAGTTTTGGCACAGCACTCTCCTCAGAGCCAGTAACAACTTCAGGATGATCCATGAAACGGTGACAGTAAGTTTGATCCCAGCACCACATTTCACTTCATCTCTTGCCCACCGTAAACATTTTGAAGAGCGTTAAAAACAAGCAGAGAATGGTGCACTTCTTTCCCTCCTCCAGAAATAAGAGCCTATTTTACATCTCAGCCTTCCTGATTTGATATTCCAAGTGCTGGAAAAGGCTCTCGACTGTATCAAATTTACCCACTTTTCAGGCTTCGAGATCCAGGAGTTTCGAAGTCACTGCCTTCCAGTTTATCTTTGAGATCAGCTTCAAAGCGCGCCAAGTCTGCATCCAGCCGGCGGATGTGCTTATCCACCTGCACCAAGAGGAAACCACAAACTGAATTACAAAGAAATACCAAAAAAAAAGCCCCAAACGAAAACAGGAAGGGCTAAAACGTGGCTGTTATTGGCATGAACAGAGCGTGCTACTACAGAGCAAGGCATGGAAAGCTGGGAAAAGGGAAATGGCGCACGCAAAGGGAACGAAGGAGGCAAAAGCAAGAGGACCCCAATCCTTCTACAAGCAAGCAGAAAGGAAGAGAGAGGCAACATAAAGGAGAGTCAAGGCAACTCAGACTAATGACTTTCAGAACAAAACAAGATGAGAGATACTAAAAATAACTGGTTTGTCCCTGCAATTTTCAAAATTCAAATACAGTCCTTGAAACGTGTGGAGTAGAGCAGTTAGGATTCTTCCCTGGTACTCCACCGTCACGTGAATCAAAGAAGATCAGCAATAAATACAGGGGCTGCCTATCCTCATTATCAAGTCAACACATATTAATTAAGTACCTTGTACTACCCTGGCTGCAATAAAGTGACTTTCAGAACAGGGATTTTAATCCACCACCCCCAAACTGTGCTGCTGCAATACTCTGTCATCAAATGAGTTCACTAGCTATCTAGGGCACTAATATTCCTGGGACATAATTTCCTTTTCTGCAGTATTTGATGGCAATTAAGCATCTACTGCAGCTGTAGTAACACCCAAAGCATCTCTACAAGCTGGACAACAAACAGTTACTACAGTCAAAAGGATTCCCCTCACTCAAGTTTCATACAGGGGGTAAAACACGTGGAGATAAGAATTATTCAAGGGACAGGGACAGAAGGAAAAAAAAAAAGTGGAAAGCTGCATCTTAAGAAATGGGATTTTCTCACAAGGTCCATCGAGGAAATTCTGACGTCCAATAAACCAAGGCACTTGAGGAGAATTCCTGCTGTTCCTCCACAACATAGTACAGCACCTGGCTTAAAACAATTTTGCTTTCAACTAAGACCAGCCCCAAATAAATTATCAGTGACAGAGAGCTGCTGGGGAGGAGGGAGTGGGGTAAATTTGCTGGCATTATCACACAGCAGACGAGTACTACCGACAAAGTCACCTCCAAGGGGGATAAACTCACTAATTCTTCAGCAAAAGAGAAACCTGATGCCATAGGAGAAGGCTTTTTGGGGATGGCAACAGTGAGAAATATAAGCTTGAAGACTAATAATTTGTTTTGGTAAGATATTTAAGCAAAAAAACAAAAAACAAAAAATTCAGGGAAAGCTGACACCGTGAAGTATCTCCACGTGCACCATTCCAGAGAATGCCCATTTTTCCATGGCTCACCATCTCGTAGGTCTGCATGGCCAGCTGCACTTTGTCGTCGCTGTACTCTTTGCACTTGCTGTAGGCACTCTGGATCTTCTTCAGGTGCTCCACTCGCTCCTCAGGTACCATGTTCTTCACCGACTCGATGTAGGCTGCCGCCAGGCTGTCGATCTCTGCCTTCTTGTCTGAAAAACACACGAGATACACGTCAGAGACCTGCCATCCAAAGCAGGTCTTTTTGGTTTTCTACTTCCTTACGGTATTTAGGAGACCCTTCCTGACAGCTTTTACACCCCCCCTCAATTCCTTAATGCGCTTTCCTTTTTAAAAACAAAAAAAGTTAAAGGTACACATTCTTCAACACTTGTGGTGTCATACTGCGTTCTCAAGTGTTCTGCAGCTAATTCAGAAGTTAATTCACAGTTAATTCACAGTCCAAATCAGAAACCGAACCCATGGGTTCACAAGTTTCAGCCTCTCTTCCCACATGCAGAACATGCTATTTGTTGTGCAGTCACTGTTCTGATGGTTCAAAATGAAAACCGTTAATGTGCAGCCAAATATCAACAAAAGCTTCAAAAAGGAAGAAAAAATGGTCCTGCAAGGCACACAGGAATCTAGAACTTGGCAGATATGGAAATATGTGGAAGGAAGGCCGTGCAAGCGGCCACTGAGTGCAGTGATCGCAGAGCTTTGAATTTAAACTGAAAACAAAATCAAGCCCTGTGATGTGAGATGTATCCTCACAGGAATATCCTTCACAGGAAAGGAACAAACACTGCAGAGCGCTCGGGCTGAGAAAAGGAACAGCAGTAGAGGCGGGACATGTCCTCTAAAGCTCAGCCTCCACTGGCGTCTTCCCATCCTTCAGGCCAGGCTCCCTCGGCCTTTCCTTGCCGAAATACCTGCACGTACCTTCTGTTCTCTGATCCAGCTCCCGCATCAGCTGGAAGTTCCTCTGCAGCTCGCACGGCAGATTCTCAATACCTGTAAGAGAAAAGCGACTAAATTCTCTGAGCAACCTTGTCAACGGAAGGTGTCCCTGCCCATGGCAGGGGCTGGAACGAGATGAGTTTTAAGGTGCTTCCCAACTCAACCCAAACCATCCTGTGAGTCACGTACCGCGAGCCGCCCGGTCACCTCAGCAGACCTTGAGCACCTGCCTGGGGGCCTTCGCAGGCCGGCACTGACCCGGCACCAGCGGCCCAGCCGAGGCGGGAGCGGGACTCCCAGCCGAGAGCGGAGAAGGGAGCGGGACCGCCCGCCCGGCTCACCCCCGCAGCCGCCATGGCCTCACGCTCCCGCTCCCCGGCGCGCACCGGTGACGCTCCGACGCCGGCTGATGACGTAAGCACAGCGCCGCGCCCCCCACCCCCCCGCGCTGCCCGTGGCGCAGTTTTAATTCCCGCGCTGCCGCCGCCGCCG
>VZTD01002161.1:22907-49081 GCA_013397725.1 Rhagologus leucostigma | reverse complement strand
TGTCACAGGCAGGTAGATCCCCAGCCCCTTATGGACTGAGCCTCTCCCACCCGTGACAGACAGACAGACAGACTCCCACCCTGGATGGACTGACCTTCTCCCATCCGTGACAGACAGATAGGCCGTGCCCTGGTCAGACCAACCTCCCACCCACGATAGACAGACCCCCAGGACAGATGGACGCCCCTCTGGGAAGAGCAGTTTGGGGCAGCCTTTGCATCTTCTCCCTTTCTCTCCTACAGACAGAACCACAGAGATTGGGCAGCTGATCAGCTCCTACCTGGTGAAGGAGAAGAACCTGGAGGACCACACCATTCACCTGCTCTTCTCTGCCAACCGCTGGGAACACGTGTAAAGATGATGTTTGTTCAGTTGTAAAAGAAAAATGTGTGGTGTTGAATCTCCCGGGGGTTGAGCTTGCAGTGAGTGCGGAAAGTGCAAGAATGTGATCCTGTTTAGACAGGAAAACAGGCTGGAAGTGGTGTCTTAAGGACTCTTTGGATTTAATCACAGAATCCCAGAATAGTCTGGGTTGGAGGGGACCATTCCACCCCCTGCCATGGGCAGGGACACTTTCCACTAGCCCAGGTTGCTCCAAGCCCCGTCCAACCTGGCCTTGGACACTTTCAGGGCTGGGGTAGCCACAGCTTCTCTGGGCAACTGTGCCAGGACTTCACCACCCTGGGAAGAATTTCTCCCCAAAATCCCATCTAACCCTGCCATTGTCATTTTAGATCAGATCCCACAGCTTGTTCTTTTGGAATCATTGGTGCCGTATTTGCAACTCCTGTGCTGTACTGGATTAAAGAATTGGGGAGCTGAGACTGAACCAGCCTAGACTGTGAATTTACTCTCTTTCCCAAAGATACTTTTCTTTGCCAGGCAGTCCCTGTGAGTGACACTGGTTAAGGAATTGTGCCCAGATTTCCCCTCTAGCCAAAGGCTACGTTCAGCCCTAACTGGCTGTCCTTGCTTTAGTCACAGAGTCTGTGTGTGGACGTGGCGAAATCAGTGCTGGCTGTTGTTTTTACCTGGAAATACAGATTTCAAAATGTTCTCGTTTTACAGAAGAGCTTTGCTGGCTCTGCTACTACATCCTGTAGTGGCAGTGCCAGTTAAGCTGGGAGAACAGAAGGCGGATAAGTGAGTTCTGAGAAGAACTGTCGCTAGTGAAGGTGGCAGAGCGTATCACAAAACCTACTGCACCACCTACAAAGGGAAGAGAACTAAGCTGTTCATGTCAATATAGTTCATCTGTGATCTTGCCTGTAAGCCCTGGAGCTGCCTAGAGCAGTGCCCAGTGTTTGGCACGCTGAATTTGGGTGTCATGAAAGGGTGTTTGGTCAGTGCCTGGTGCAGAATACAAAGAGCTCTTCACCTGCCAGCTGCGTCACAGCTGCCCCTGCCAGTGATCTCCATAAGTGATGACATACTTGGAGTTCTAGATGAACTCTTTTCATTTCTGTCACTATAAAGGAATGCAACTTTATTATTTTATCTCCCACGTGGTTTCAGACCGACGATGAAGGAGAAACTGCATCAAGGGATCACGGTTGTGGTTGACAGATACGCCTTCTCTGGAGTGGCCTTCACAAGTGCCAAAGAGGTGAGTGAGACCTGCAGCAGCCCCTGCCCCTCTCTCTGTTTGAGGAAGCAGCTCCAGGTAGAGGCTGTTGGTGTGAATGGCCGTGGGGCCATTCTTCTTCTGGGAAAGGAGGATTGGAAATGAGGGATGGAAGTTTCAGCTCAGGTATTAACATGGGTCTACCCTTCCCCAGAACAAGCAGAGAAACTTACTTGGTGACTTTTTGTAAGTCTGGACAGACTGCTGGACTGGAAGCTGACCTGCGTGACTCTGGAGAATGCTTCTGGGAGTTTATTTAACACTCTCTGTACTTGCTCAGGCTGCTGGCCCATAAATTTGCAAACCGTAACAGAACCACATATGTTAGAAGGGACCTGTGGAATTCATGAAGCCCAGCCTCCAGCAGGCTGCTTGGGCCTACATCCAGCCAAGGTTAGAGTATCTTCAGGGATGTATATCCACTCCTTTGTGGGTTCTTCTCTGCTCACTTTCAGAGTAAGAGCGTTTTTCTTCATTTAGCCTGAATTTCTTGCATTCCCACTTGTGCCTTTTGGCCTGTCCCTGCTTTCAGAACAAGTCAGCTCTGTCAGCCTCCCTTTGAGCCATTCTGCACAGACACTCCTGTCCCACTCCATCAGGTATGTCCCATTCCTGCTGAGCAGCCGTCAGTCCTTGAAGAGTATCCTGTGGTCACAGAAGCTCCAGCCACGCCTGCAGCACCAGCTGTGACCTACGTTCATTCTTGCCCAAGCCTTTCCCTGCTTCCTGGAAGGACTGAGGAGATCCTGGGCCCCCAAGCCCTGCACCCTCACCTGCATCTTCTTCCACCCTCCTGCTTCCCTGGACGTTGTGTGGCTTGGGGCTTAACCCTGAGACTGGTGCATTGAAGCGTTCAGGTGCTGAGCAGGTGTCTGCAAAAGCCCCAAATTAGGAGCCAGGATGTGTGACACGAGCTGAGTCACCCCGAAGTAATGGATCCCAAATCCACGTGGGCACAGCAAGTAATGTTCTGCTACTCTCTGGTGGGGGAAAAAGGGTGTCTTAAAGTGTCTACATTTCTTTGAATGTAGCTGGTGACCTGCGTCCTCAGCCATGCGGATGCAACCCTTGGGAAGCAGGGTTGGCATCCTTTGCTGCTGGGAGGAACCTCCTCTGCTTCTGAAAAGAATGGAGTTTGGCATGTTTTTCACTCAAGAAGCATTCCCAGAAGGAGAGATGTTGATGCCCGTATCTAACACAAAAGTTCACTGGCAGCCAGAGCTCACATCCAAGATGATTTGGCACTTCCAGGTTCTCTTACCCCCTCACGGGATTGAAAAACCCACTGCACATACACCCAGAAAATACCCAGATTACCAGGATGCAGAACATCTGGGAAAAAACTGGAGGGCAGATGTGCCTGCTCCTCTTAGAGGGAGTTAAGATGTGGATGAGCAGTAAGTGGACAAGCCTCTGTAGTCTCACCAACGTCGTGGATTCACATGCCCTGATGGAAGCCTTCAGATGCGTCAACAAAATCCAGAAGCTGGAAAACTGCATCTCTTGTGTCTGGGCTGAAATTCCTGGGTAGGTGAGTATTGAAAAGGAGCCTCCATGGGCTCACAGAGATCTGCACTGCAGCTGTGTGGTGGTTGTGTGTGGCAGCAGCTTTCTTTTGGACTGAGCAAGTTTTGAAGTGGTAACGGCTGTGTGGAGGCTCAGAATGTGCCTTGGTAGAGCTCAGATGGGCTCTGCAGAAGAGGCATGAAGAGCTTTAGCTCTCTCCAACTTAAATGGGCACAAGAGGTGCTGAACACCTGACAAAACCCACTCACCCCCAAATTACCAGGACTGAATTCCCACGTGGTAAGCTGGGAAATCACCTTTTCAAGTTTGTAGCCTGTGCAGAGTGTTTTGGGTTGCGATTCCTGCCGTCCTTGGCTGTTCCTTTCCCACCTCACTCTCCAGCCAACCTGCTGCTGTCCCGTCTTTGCCTGTGTCTCACCTCAAACTCGGTTGTCCTTGCTTGGGACAGAACTTCTGCCTGGACTGGTGCAAACAGCCTGATGTTGGACTCCCAAAGCCAGACCTGATCCTGTTTCTTCAGCTGAGCCCGGAAGAAGCAGCGGAACGAGGGAACTTCGGTCACGAACGTTACGAGACCAGCTCCTTCCAAGAGAAAGTTCTTCAGTCCTTCTATTGCCTAATGGAGGACAAGACCCTAAACTGGAAGGTGAGGAAATAACTCTAATGGGCTTGGACTGGGGTGGGGGTCTCTAATGAGAGCTCCCAAATTTTGCCTGTCATGTCCCTGTGCTCCCCCTTGCCACTTCCTGCTCAGCAGGACACATTGGGGACCAGCCAAGGGCACTGTGAGGTGTGGCAGAGAGGGCACTGCCCTGTTCCAGGACACCCTGGTCAGCTCTTTGTGCAGCTGGGATGAATCCCTGGCTTACCCGCCTCGGTCACACACCCCAAAGACTGCCAGCAAACAACGTGCAGCAGCAGTTTCTTCTGTTTCCCTTCACCCACCCTCACGTCTACTTCTTAAATGTCTATTCCTACACATACATTGGTTTTTCCCAAATCCACTCCAGAAGCTGCAGAGAGGAGGTGTGATTAGCTCATTTCACTACTCAGGAAGAGTAACAATATTGAGTAATGTGGGGAGCAGATGTTAACAAGGTTTTTCTCATTTGTTGCTGTCGAGTAACACATTTCTGTATTCTCTCTATCCTGTATTTTTTTTTTGCCTTGGAAACAGACAGTGGATGCTTCAAAGAGCATTGAAGACTTGCACAGAGAAATCAAGTCCATTGCTGAGGAGACTATGCAGGAGGTTCAGAATAAACCTTTGGGAGAACTCTGGAAATGAAACTTCATACAGGTCTAAAAGAATAAGGGAAAGGTCGGTCACTTCTTGGATCTTCTGCACTTGGATGACTCTGTGACATGCCAGCAGCTACAGCTTAGATCCTGTGTATTCTTTTGGGTCCAACATGCTGCTGCTGCGCTTGTTACTATCTGCTCCTCCCCTCCATCCTGCATAGTCCCTTCTGCATTTTTTAAATGAGTATGCCATGAGCGTGTATCAAATACCTTGCAAAAACCTCCCTCTCCCAAGCAGGAGCTCTTGTTCCAGCTCCAGTCCTGGAGTGCAAATGTGGGTGCGGAGCCCAGGGCCATCCCTGGACACAGACAGTTCCCATTTTTGGGGAATTGCCATGTTTCTGATCATTGTTCCTCTCTAGTAAATGCATCCCCCATGCTCAAACCAGTTTGTAGAGGACTTGCTAATAAATTATTCTTTTTAGCATTTGGCACAGGGCATTTTTTTTCAGTAGGATCATTTATCTTCTCGAAGGTTATATGGGAGGTGAAAGTGCTGCAGTTCAGGCACTATATCCAAGGAAAGCTGTTTGCTAGAGCTGTGGAAAAAAGGGAGAGGTGAATTTAAGCCTTCTCCCCAGCTGTGCAGTGCTGGACTGAAATAAGAGCCTGAAATAGATGGATTAGCTCATAGCAAGGCCAGTTTGGAGGGCACATAAATTATTTTAGACTGGCCAAGATGAGAGGAATAGTCACCTGTGGCTCCTGCACACACCCCAGTGCAGTCTGAAACCAGAGCAGCTGTGAATCACCTAAATCACCAGTACAAACTGGAATGTTCATCATTTACAAGGGACACTGAGAGATGGGCATGGCCAGCAGAGTTCAAGTCTCTCTGCTGCATGTTCAGCTCACCTTCCAGTAGGATGGACTGCTCTGATCTCCACAGACTAAATCCTCTCTTAACTCGGAGAGAGGCAGATTGAACAGACGCATGAGCAGGGAGAGGAAGGTAAATACTTAAACTGAAATTGTTAATAGAAGCATCAGCTACAATGGAAAAAGCTGCTGCCTTCCCCCCACAGCTGCCCAGCACCTGGCAGCCAGACACTCCTGGTGAAGGAGGTGAGCCCCTGCAATGCTGCATCAGGCCCTGACAGTAACACTGGGACAGGCCAGAAATACCTGTTAAAGATCTAAGACAGCAGAGCTTAGCTCTGTCATTGGGGTTGTGTTAACACTCAGGTAAAATCTTGCCTGGCTGAGCTGTCCTTTAACATAAAATCATGAACATGAAATAAACAGAATCATAGACAGATTTGGGTTGGAGAGGGATGTTAAGGATCATCTTTTTCCATGGGCAGCGACACCTTGCACTAGCCCAGGTTGTTCCAAGCCACATCCAGCCTGGCCTTGGAGACTTCCAGGGATGGGGCTTCTCTGGGCAACCTGTGCCAGGGCCTCCCCACCCTCACAGGGAAGAGTTTCTTCCCAGTATCCCATCTAACGCTGCCCTGTGGCAGGGTGCAGCCATTCCCCCTTGTCCTGTCCCCCCCAGGCCCTTGTCCAAAGTTTTTCTCCAGCTCTCCTGGAGCCTCTACACACTGGGCTCTTCTGTGTACTGCGTACTACCCACCACCTCCTTCAACGTGTGCAAGGACATGAGGACAGGCAAAGATTTTAGATCTGTTTATTCAGATAGAAATTGAAAGCAGGTGAATGGAGCACAGCCCCACTTCCTCTGCTGCCTCTTCCCCCGACTACAAGAGAGAAGAGGAGAAGCAGGCAGAAAGCAGCAAATAATAATTTAGTGACAGAAGCATTGTGGTTCCCAGTTCAAACCTCTGCTTTTGGGTATCACAGGGACAGTTAGAGCATCAGGAGGTCAGTCACGGGGGAAACAGGTCATTTCTAGCCTGGTGGCACCACCCTTGGGCACACCACCATCGTCTGACAGGTTCCAAACCTGAATGCACAAACCAAAGCCTTGTAAACAGGGTTGCAGTGTGCAGCAAGCACCGAGGAAACTACGGCAGCAACTTCCCTTGCAATGTGCATGGAGACAGCTCTCCTCCACGGCTTACTTTTCTCTGTGTGGAGAAGGGCCCTAGGCAGAGCTACCATCTTGAAGTAGCTAAAATTTCCAGTATATTTGGACCTTCTCAAGGCATTCTGCCCTTCTTGGGACGGGTACCTGACAGGGGATTCTCCAGGTTAGCTCCTACAGCACCTCTGGGCACACTCCACAGGGAGGGGAGCTGGCAGAGGCAAGGTACCAACACAACTCGGAAACCTACTCGACCTTCAGGCACCTCTTCTGCTTTGGAAAGGGAATGTCTGACAGGAGTAGCTGGAGGAACTGCTGACCAACCCACCCAGGGCACCTCAAGAGGTTTTACAGCTCAGGTTTTTGGCAGGACATCATCACTCCCTAGTTGCCATGCCAGCACACTGGGGGACAGGCAGAAGCCTGGCACACGCCTGGCAGATCTCTGCTGCCCTGTTTCACCTCTCCCAGCTCTGGACTCTTTTTCCAGGGCTGTGGAATTCCATTTTCTGTTCAAAGCAGCTTTCCTGAAGGTACTTGCTGGAGAAACTATTCCATTGTAGAAGCACACGGATTGACTCACTGAGCAACACACACGTTTTCTATTCTTCCATTCCGTTACTTAAACTGGGATTGAGATGCTCCCTCCCAGCAGCACAGCACTGCTCCACACTTCACTTATTGAATTCCCAGTCTCTTAGAAGTTCCCTCAATTCCCTTTCCATAGGGTGTGAACAGGAGAGGTAGCGCCAAGTGTCCTGCAGAGCATGAACAGGAGTTGTACCGTAGGGACCTGCACTCCGGAGGCTTCACAGCTGTCTGTGGGATGTAGCTGCTGTTCCCTGGCGTTGTGAGCTGCAGTCCAGGTTGGCCAGTGAGAAGGGAAGCTGCTAAAGGCATTAACTGGACGTTTCTCCTGCTAAATGACGGGTGGGTTCTACGTAAGCTTCAGAGGGGAGTCCCCATGGAAGGATTCAGCGCTCTAAACGATTTCCGTGCCTCCCCCGGGAGGCCCAGCTGACCTGCTGATGTGACAGATAGGCTTTGAACTCCTAAGCACCACTGCATCCACTTCCAGCAACTGTTTGCTGCTGAGAAATTCCAGCTGCAGCCAGTAAGGCTGTAACACCCTCTCGGTCCTTCATCCCGCCGCAGACACTGCGCGCTCCGCTCCGAGGCTGCACGGAATGCCAGGATGGACAGGAGGCAGGGATGGCAGCAAGCGCCTGTGAAAACCGGTAGCCCCAGGCTCTCGAAGGAGCTTCCCTCCCCCCTTCTCCCCACACATACACAAATTTGCAGAGTCAGTTTCCTATTTGTTTTCAAAGGGATAGGATTTCAAAGTCTTCATCTTCCGAGTCAAAGAACCTTTCCAATCTGTCGGCATCGGAGGAGTCTGGAAGAGAAGAAGAAAGCGCTGCCTCAGTGGGATGCTGTGACTGTCAGTGAGACCGGCAGCTGGAGGGCATCACAATGTGAGTGCCAAGTGCCTACAAGTTCCAAAACTCAGTGACAAACCCAAGTGAGGGCTCTGAGGAGGATAAGAACGTGTCAGTGGTATGGAAAATGCACTGGAGAGAATTACATGGAGCACAGAAGTGCGTCATCTTCCACAGATCCAAACACCTTTCTGCTGCCACTGTTTTGTACAACCTTCCTGTGCCCCAGCTCTGCATTAGCAGGAGACGTTCTGCCTCAAGAGGCTCAAAATAGGAGAACTTGCCCAGGTCTGGACTAATATCCAGGAAGATTTCTGTCCCAATTAAGAGATACATTTACCCCTATGTATTAGAGAATCATTTCTGCTGTAGTTGCTTTTGGTGCAACTGTTAGGGAATGTAATTACAACATGCACTCTCCCAAAAGCAATTAGTACAGTCCACTTTGTGAGGAAAGGTAATGTTAGTTGATCCCACCTCTCCACCCTTCCAACTGTATGGCGAGGAAGGAGCTCACACCTAACAGGGAGGCAGCTTCAGCACAGGGGGAAGTAAAGGAGAAACCCTTATTAGTTCAGGCTGGACAGTTACAGAATCCCAGGATGGTTTGGGTTGGAGGGGACCTTAAAGCCCATCCAGTGCCACCCCTGCCATGGGCAGGGACACCTTCCACTGTCCCAGGTTGCTCCCAGCCCTGTCCAACCTGGCCTTGGACACTTCCAGGGATCCAAGGGCAGCCACAGCTTCTCTGGGCAACCTGTGCCAGGGCCTCCCCACCCCGACAGGAAGGAATTCCCTCCCAGTATCCCATCTATCCTTGCCCTCTGGCAGTGGGAAGCCATTCCCACTTGTCCTGTCACTGCGTGCCCTCTACAGCTTTCTTGGAACCCTTTAGGCCGTGGAAGGGGCTCAAAGTTCAATCACTCCTAGTGAGAGACAGGACCAACGGAAATGGAATGGCTGTGGCAGATGGGAGAGGCTCTACAAGCCAGGGAAGAGGGAGAAGGACAAGCAGTCCATTACAAAAACATTTTTAAGAGTAGGAAAGACAACGTTAGGGACAATTTAGGACAGGCAAGGATCAATTGACAGTTTAGGGGAATTGAGCACTCTTAACAGCAAAGGACAGTGTGATAATGAAAGCTTTTAAGGAAGGAGGGTGGGGAGAGAGAGAGAGAGACAGATACACACACCAGGAAGTGCAGGGTGCAGGTTGCCAGGAGATTGCCCAGTGCCTGGTGACAGGGTAGGCTTGCCCACACACACTCACTGCTCTTGGCAGAAGCAGCCAATGGCTTTATCTCCTGCAACCTTTGTGCACGTTGTTAATGTGATAAGCAGAGCCTGACAGGCAAGATTAGTGCCCAGCACTTGTCCTTTTTCCCACTAATAGTGGTACATGCCAGGAAGGAGTGCCTTATGCTGGAACTAAGTGTGACCAGCCCTGTCTTGGAGCATTTTCATTACCTACAAACTCGGTTTGCAGCCTTTTCAATGGACGCTTTTGATTCCTCCAAGCATCCCTTCAGAAACCACAGAGTCACACTGCCGTGACAGCCCGTGAGCTTGCTTTTTCTTCTGCTCAGTCACCATCACCACTCACAGATTATTCTAAAAATCATCCTGAGACACTGTGGGATCTGCAAACCTCTAGCTGAAAGCTGAAGAACTACATCAACTGATCCAACAGGTCCAGACTAAACTCCAGGTGGAACAGGAACACACCAGAAGTCATCATGTAATTCCACGTGATTTCCAGACACCTAAAAGGACTGGCTCACCCTCAGCTCTCTCTCCCTGTGTGGCCTCACCTGGTGTGAGATTCAGGACGTCGGGGTTGGAGAAGTGTGAGGGCTGGCGTTCCACCAGCTCGAACATGGGCAGCGCTCCTCTGACCAGGGACAGCTGTGGAGACAGAGCAGAGCTGTGAGAACCAACAGCTCTGCACTGCTGGTGCACTTCAGGGGTAATCACGATCTGTTGGGATTTCCCTGTAGCTGGAAAAGTGTTTTTCAAAGCTTTTGACTCACATCATCAACAGAATTTCAGAGCTATGCTCCTTTTGGTAGTTTAATAAACTATTTTAATACGCTTAACATGGGGTCATGCAGAGAACATGGTCTCTGTGCAGTGGTTTGGAAACAAGACAATACCTGATATTCCTTTCCCAGGCACAGAGAATCAGAGACTCAATAAAGTTGGAAAATAACTCCAAGATCTTCGAGTCCAACCATTCCCCCAGCACTGCCAACATCACCACTAAACCATGTCCACATGCCTTTTGAACACTTCCCAGGATGGGGACTCCACCACTTCCCTGGGCAGCCCTGTTCCTGACCAGATCTATAAACACAAACCTTTTTGATTTGCTGGCACCAGTCATTAAAGTCTGCCTCTGTGTTGCAGAAAAAGCCCTGGAAAAAAAGAAGAAGAAAAAGACTTTATCTTTCTATATTTTAGATT
Organism: Rhagologus leucostigma; assembly: GCA_013397725.1. Lineage (NCBI taxonomy): Eukaryota > Metazoa > Chordata > Aves > Passeriformes > Rhagologus > Rhagologus leucostigma. The sequence goes on along the minus strand of VZTD01002161.1, from coordinate 38,739 downwards.
GATCACTTCAGACTTAAGGCCCTGTGTCAACACCAAGCAACATAATCAGGACTGGGAGCAGTTACTACTCCTGACTGCCTGGCTTTAAAAACGTGCCTCACACGGCCCTGTTAAACTGAACACTCCACAAAGGCTTGATGTGACCAGGCTATCCAAGGGCTGGAATCATCACTATTTTCTTTACTGCAGAAGGAAAACCAGGAGGAACAAACCCGATGGAAACAAAAGGCAGGCATCTCAGGTTCAACAGAAAACAAGCCATGGCACACCATCCTGTGGATTCAGGAATGGATTCACATCTGCCCATCAAAAGGCTGGAATCAAAGCCCAAACTAAACCTGCGAGAATGACACTGCTCCATGAGGAATGGTATTTAATTGCCATGCAAGGGGGACTTCCCTGGGACAAGCCACTCTCTGCACGAGGAGCTGCTTTACCAGTGTCACCGAAACCCAGGGCAGCACGTGCCCAGAGCACAGCACCGCAGAGTACCCAGCCCATCACCACCGCCTCTGTGGGACAGAGGGATCCCAGCACTGCTCCTCGGGCTGATGGGGAACAGCAACACACCACGGCAATGGAGGGGTCGAGCTCGGCGATGCTCATCCTGCACGGAGGGTGCTGGCAGTGGAAGCTCTCGTCGGGGAGGCAGCTGCTGTCAGTGGGCTCCACCGCCGGCTGCGTGGTGTGGGGATCCAGGTAAATGAGCTCCTCACCTGGGCACAGAGGCAAGGACACATCAACAGCAAGAAACCATGCCAGGAGCTGAGAAGTGGTGAGACAGAAAGAGGAGGAAGAGCAATGGCAGAGCCAGCTCTCATAACCACACAGAGGAATCCCCACTCCAGGGACATCTTGCTTTCAGCCACTTCCCCGAATGCTTCTCAGCCAGGCACAGCTGCCAGCACAACCACGGTGGCCACTCCACTGTGACACCCTGGGACTGAGGCACAGGCACTTATTTGGGTATTGTTCCTGCTCATCCCTTCCTGGGCAAGCTCAAATAGACCCCAGAAGTCTAAAGCACAAATAACCTGAGGTGTCTGGCAGAGAGGAAACGAGAGGGAAGGAGGAGAGTAACAGCAGTTTGTAGGGTTTGAGGAACACCCAAAGGACAGTTAAATCCAGCCAAGCCACAGAGGGAGGTCAGCTCTGAATGCAGGAAGCAGGCTCTATGCACTACTCCTCACAGACAGGATTTAGTGTTACACAGTGCAAGTCTATGGCCACTGTTCAAATCTACATCACTCAGCTGAGAGGTTCAGCCCACAGCAGCCTTCCACGCTTCCAGCAGGAAAGCAAAACCCTGCAGCATGCACCACAGGCCAAGCAGGAGAGCTGTGCCACCCCAGAAGCATTTTTTAGCCAGGGGGAGGTTCTTTGGACAGTCTTTGCAGTCCTCTGGGCACTCACCTACATAGCCAATGAAGTAGTGAGCACTGTTTGGCTTCCCTCCGATCACTCCCAGGGACTGGGGCATCATGAAGCAGTGCTGGAAAAGCAACACAGAAAACACACAGCTGACAGACAGTGAAACAGCAGGTGGGAACAAAGGCAAACATCCAAAAATGCAGTGGGAAAGATGGACAGGGACACGGAAAATCAGCAACTCTAGCAGCAAAACCAGCCGTTTCTGGAGAAAATCTCCATCAGGCTGCAACACAGGGCTTTCTAGGAACATGGAAGCAGCTCAGAAACACTTTTGACTGCTGACAGGAATAGACAGGTGGACCAAAGGAAAGAAGCTGCACTACTCCAGGGCTTGGTATGGGCAAGTCCTGGCTCTGCTGCAATCAGTGGCAAGATCCCTGCAGCTGTCATGAGGTTGCAACAGTGCTCTCAGGAGGGAACAGTCATTCAGGAAACAGTTTGAGTTCCGTATCCACCTGGAGCAGCCAAGCATGATCTACTGAGTTAAGGGAAGTAGAACTGCCCACAAATCCGAATTTGGAGGTCTCTCACCCAAGCGCAGAGCATTGTGCACCCTGTCTTGTGCACACCCTAAATTCTGCAGCTTCTCAATAGTCCAACCTGCAACCACCTGACAGCTCTTAGCCTCAGTCTGCAGCACAAACTTCAGCATCCGAGGAGCCACAGGGAGTGTGCAACGCTGTACTAACTAACACTCAGGTTATCACCAAGCAAGGTGCAGTCGTGCTGAACAAAGGCTTCAGCAGGTTGGTACCATCTAAACACAAAGAGGGGCTGAGATTTCAGCTGTGAAGTAAGATCCTCAAAAGAAAAAAAAAAAAAACAACCAAAAAAGGCTCAAGCCCCCCCATTTTCCTGACTGCAGCTTGCAAGAACCTAGATCCTGACCTCTGACAAGGATTGTCTCTAAACACATTTGTCTTTTGCAATTACTTCTAAGTAATTACTTAATTCACAACAGGATCCTTAAGCATCACCCCAGCAGGAATTCAGCTCCGGGAATTCCCTACCTTTAGTGTTTCAATATAGGCTTCATTGATCTCCGTGAGCCCGAGGCGGAGAGGTATCAGCAGCACCAGTGGTTTCCACAGGGCGAGCCTCTCTCTGAGCCCCACGTCCTCTGGGCACCCGTTATAGAGCACGTCTGGCTCCAGGGCAGGGCACGCTGCAGCTCCAGCACACGGCACGTTGGACTGGCACAACCGTCCTACGGAGGGGGAACAGGAGCAGAAAGCATCAGGAGTCTGCTTCCAGACCTGGAGTCATCCCTCTGATCAACAATTGCTCTTTATTAAAAGCCTACAGCACTCAAAGCCAAGAAGAGCTTGAAGAGGCCGAGTGCTGGGACTGTGTGATGTGTGCACGGCTGCTGCTCAGCCTCAGCTGAGCTCACACCAAGCCTGTGCCACAGCTCCTCGTACCCACAGCTACCAACTGCTGGGCAGCGAAAACGCAAATCCTTCCAGAAAGGTGAGCAGCCACCTGTGCCAACAAAGCTGGACGAGTTGATTAGCAGGTCAGACAACTCTCCTGAATTCACAAAGCTTGTAGGCAGGAAGAGGAAAGTTCTCCTTCAGCTCCAGAGGAGTTCAGAGAGGATATGAATGAACTGAATGAGGACAGCATTATAACTCAACACAGGAAATACTCACCTGTAATTAAGTGCTGTAGCAAGATACCAACATGGTATCTGTCTAGAGTAGTTATAATTTTCTTAAAGTTCACAAAAACCTTCATAAATTTTATTTGGGATCATTCACAAGCTACTTTACAGACCTAAAGCAGTATGATCCTTACACTCTGCAATTTCAGCATGAGCTTTGCCTCTAAGATATGGGGCAGCAGAACTCCTCAGGGCATACACATGACATAAGCACTCTGCATCCTCATCCTAAAGGCTTGGCAAAAACTCAGCCAGGCTGTAATGCACCCAGGTTATGTAAATTCTGGTTCAGAAACAACTCCAAGTCTACCTGTCTCACTGGCCAATTTAATTACTTGCTGGGTGTGTGGAAAAAAAAACCCAACCCAAACCCCAAAGAAACCCACAGCATGATTAAAGAATCATGAAGCCAAGGCAATTAGACAAAATGCCAGAGGCTCATTTAATTTATTCCCAGCCTGAACTGAATGCCAGGACACTCTAGCAGGTAGGACACGATGTAAACAAACACCTTAATCACCAGCCATTTCAGCTGGGTGTTTGTCCACTACTAAAAGCTTCAAACCCAGCTGAATGAGGACGGTATGACACCCAAATTTAGAAGAAAGAGGACTTTGATCTAAAGCCTCAGGAGGAGAGACAGATGTTTGCAGTTCCTCCCTATACTGTTCCTCAAGAAGGGAGAGGGTGCATGGGTGCATCTCATGCACAGACATAGTTACCACAGGTTCTGAGGACACTCAAAGTCATTATTTGTAGTGATTTCTCCTGTTAGAGCAGGTTCTTTTGTTGCAGAAGCCCGCCTGTCCAGATCTGAAATCAGCTGCCAAGCCAGGGCTGTTGCCGAATGAGGTGTCACTGCGGGTTTGCTCATCAGGCAAAGCACATGGCAATCCTGCGCTGTGTATGAACATATTTACCCCCAGTTTAAGCAGCAGAGAGCTTGGCACAGACTAAATTCACCTTGGTATCTGGCAGGCTTTGCAGTTCTGTGGTGCCACAGCAGAGCAGAACGTGCCTAAAGCTTCCCAGCTGGATCCAAACCATTTACTGCAAACACATTGCAACAGATCTGACACGACACCTGTCCTGCTGCGGCTGGCAGGTACTGGCTTTACTGTCTTGGATTCTCACCACCTTTGTGATGCACAGGATTCTCCAGTGCCCAGCTGAGATGCCCTTTTCTTATGGAACACTGACTCAGAAGGGATAAAGATTTATGGTTCTTCACTGCTGTAACAAAAGGCATTTCCTGTGAACCTCTGGCTGAACCCTATCAGTGACCCAATGAACAGATGTATGAAACATTACTCCTATCCACCATGTTTGGGGCACGAGGTATCAAACACAAACCTACAGACGTGTAACCCATCAGACCCACTCACACAGTGACTTTCAGGCCCTGAACAGGTACATTATGAACCGCATTTGAGGAAAGCAAGCACACACACCCCTGCCCACAACAAGCTGTATGGACACGTCACTTGAAGCAGCATCAGTGCTGAACAGCCAGTGCCACACAGGCAGAGCCTGCAGCACACCCGAGCCTCGTAGCCAGCATGCCTCAGCTCTAGAAGTGGTATTTTCAGGCTAAAGATGAAAGATAAATCCAATTTCTGTTTTAAAATTGGCCTTTGTTTAAGCCAAGGGCATCAGCACGTACCTTCAGCTAGAGTTAGACGTGCACTTCTCAGTCAGAGCCAACTGAGACTACCTGACAAGAGCTGTGACTTTGTAAAGTGACTGTCCTGCACTCCAGGCAAAAATTGCCTGGCTATTGATCTTGGCCCTGTGGCAGCCAAGCCAGCCTGAATGGTGCCTGCCACCATCTCACCTGTAACCCTACACCAGCTGTTTCAGAGCACTGCCCCGGCAGAAACACCGCAAGGTTTGTGCTGGGTGGGCTCATTGCCTCAGGAATTAGCCTAAAGCAAGCCATGGGAAGGCTGCTGAGGCCAGGACCGTGCAGGGCTGCAGCAACCAGCAGTGCAGGTGCTCAGCTTTGGTTACTGCAGTGCTGCAGCCACAGCACGCAGGCTCAGGATGGGCACGAAGAGCTGCTCAGCCTCCAGAGCCAGCCTGTGGGCAGGATGCCCCAAAAAACAAACAAAAAAGGAAAAAAATAGAAACCACCAATGAATATTCCTCTTCCCCTTCAGATCTGTTCTAGCTTTCTTACTCTGTCCAACAGCAGAAACCTTCCTACCTATTATGTGAGAGAGGAACCAGCCATTTACTGCTTGCTCCTTGTGGCCACAAACAAGTCTGACACTGCCTATAGCCAAGCAGCTCCCATATGTTGTCTGAAGGCCAGCAAACCTCCCCAGACCCAGAGGCATCATCAGATGAAATGAAAATCAAACAAAGCCCTTCCTTGCCCTAGAACACCAATTCTCACCTTGTTTTAGCACACTTGGACACAGCTTTCACAGATCACAAGTGTTGGAAGGGACCTTAAAGCTCATTCCATTCCACCCCCTGCCATGGGCAGGAACACCTTCCACTAGCCCAGGTTGCTCCAAGCCCCGTCCAACCCAGCCTTGGACACCTCCAGGGATGGAGCAGCCACAGCTGCTCTGGGCAACCTGTGCCAGGGCCTCCCCACCCTCACAGAGAGGAACTTCTCAGACAGAACATGTACTTCATGCTTGTTGTGCTCTGCAGCTTTTTTCTGGGCTCCTGCTGCCGAGGACATACCACATTCTACCTCCCCGTGATACTTACGGATTTCTTCCATCACCACGGTGTTGTCCATGGCTATGTGCACTGCCAGGGAACTCCACGTATCAAAAGTTGCAAGTTTTCTACAGGAAAATCAAAAACAAGTAATGAAGGATTTATACAACTACAAAACAAAGCTGGTGGTGTACCCGAGAGGAGACACCGGATTAGGAGAGACTGGTGTTATCAATTATGATGTGAAATGTGCTTTGACCTGGGAAAGCTGCTGTTAGGCAATCCCAGCCTATTCCAGGGAGCCACCTGCTCATCTACCAACTTGAGGGGAGAATGGTGAGAGAAGGGAGGGTGTCATTAAAGGCAGCCCATGCTCCAAAGCCAGGCACAACCCTGTCAGCTCGGAGGTACCACACACCAGCTGGCCCCACTGCCTGACTGAACGGAGAAAAGGAAAGGGCAGCACTTACTTGAGCACCTGCGCGACCGTGTTTGGTCCGTACCACTGGCCTATGGATTTTCCCTCCCCGACTCCCATCTGGGCTGCATCACAACAAAAAACCAGAATAATGCAGTCAGTAATTTCACCCACACTGCATCCCTTCCTAATCAGCTTTGTATTTAATAGGGAAGAATTCTCACTTGGAAACTTTATTGAATCAGCAGTATGTACTGTTTCATGGGGGTGAGAAGCACATCCTGAAGGACTGCAAAGCAAATCCTTTCCCCAAAATGCAGCAGCACAGAAGTTCAAAGGGCAGTGTTGCCTTAGAAGAAGCTTTACCCAGTGTTTGATCACTAGACCACCCCTATGACCTGAGTTCTGTTCACTGAAGCTATGCCTAACACCCCACAGGAAACACTGGAACAGTTATTTTTCAGGGAAGTTTACAGAGAGCCTTCCTTAGCTCATCTGTTATGCCTCAGCATTTCTTTCTTCTTACCTATCTGGTGAATGGAGTAGTAGCTGTCTTTTTTGTCAATGAAGGCATTAAGAACGTTGAAGTAATTATCCATCTGCCTCTTCCCTTTTATCCACCTCCAGTCTAGGACAGACAAGGGATATATGAAATAAACATGACACTCATTAGCAACCAGAGGCTGCAAGCTGCAGTTCTCTTCCAATGTATTGACCAACTCAATTTCCACATTTTATATTACTACTAAGCATCTGAGGCATTCCCAACAGCAAAGGGCTAATTTTAAAATAACAGAAAACATTCTTATGGCTGGGATAAAGGCATATCACCCACAGAAAAGCAAATAAACAAACAAAAAATCAGAAAACACAAATATCCCCGGAGAGTTCCCAGTAGACTATTCTCTCAACAGCCTTGAACTTGAGAAGACTGAAGAAAGAGTTACAGAACCCTCAGCAATTCCCAGCTGTGTCCTTGCTATCTCTGTTCTTCCAAGTGCTGCACTCGTGGGAGCACATGGCCCTGGCAGTCAGTGTGGGCTGTGCATTGGTTTACCTCTTCCCAAATGCCTGCAGACCAAGGCCTGAGCAAAGATCATCTGGCCACAGCGCAGCATGCAGCCCCAGCCCGTGTCGGAGGTGGGACCGGTTCCTCCTGGAAACAAGGACAGAAAAGAAACAGGGGATGAATGGTAAGACAGTGCCAAGAGGGAGGAGAATGAATGGGCAGCAGGTTCACCAAGAAACAAGGCAGGGAATGAGGACTACCTTAGCTCACACACCCAAGGCTGAGAACCAAAAATGTGGTTATCAACGAGTAACTTAGTGGCATCCCTTAAAAACAAATAAACTCCTCTGACACTAACTGAAAGGGGGAAAAAATTCCAAAGGAAATCCAAACAACCCAAGAGAGCTGAATTTCTCAGGAGAACAACAGCCCTTGAGCCTGGCTGCAGACTCTCAGCCCAATTCAGACACATTTCTACACAAAGGTGTTTGTTAAAGATGACTCTTGTAATTCTCGTCTTGAGAAGGCAACTCATCATGCAGAACAAACCAGTCCCAGGGAATTCCCACATCAGAAGTGGCTGTGAATGAGATTTCAAAGGGAACAATGTAGTCAGGCCAAAAAAAAAAGGCACCAGCCAAAAAAAACCTACCCAAGCAGTGAAAAAAAGACACATCCTACATATTGTTGGAGAAAGCTGGGTATCAGCTCATGCTGGAAAGTCCAAGACGAAGGGCACAAGGCTGGAAGCATTTCCCTGACAGAGCTTCCAAAGGAAACTGCAGCTCCTCCACTGCAGCTCTGGCTGTTACTACAAATAACAGAGCTACAAATGCTCAGTGTGATCACAGTAGGTAATCTGTGCCTGGGCACAGCTTCTGCAAGTCTTTGTAATGCTGCTTTCATCTTTTGGTCCTAAACAGGGAGAAAAATCACCTAGAGAACTATTTAATCAGCTTCTCGATGGTCACCAGTTGTCTTCTATAACTTCACCAGTAATTCGTAACATGTACAAATTCCAAAAGTGATAATGCTTTACCAAATTAGCATTAGACAGTTCCCTAACCCTTACAATATTTAAGGGTTAATACACAGAGGGAAGGGATGAACAGTAACAGGGATGACTGGGAGAAAAAATACTGAGAAAGGTTTACTGTATGACATGCAGATCATATCGATTGTGTAAAGGGGAAATGACTCAGAAAATGGGGTCTGTCTTTGCCCCACAGCCTTTAATGACTCACAAGGAAACCGAAATTGTGTCTGTGAGCCAGTTAAATACGTGCTAACCCTTCAATCTCAAACATATGTTTAATTATGGTGCACAAACATGAATTTAAAGGGATTAAACTGCATCAAAGACGTCTCAGAGCTTGTGAGGCAAAGGGCTTCCCAGCAGGGAAAAAGCAGCACAAGCCAGAAGGACCAGTCAGGAAGAAGTCTCTTTTCCAAACCTGAGCCATGTTCCTTTCCCACTGACTGCTGGGGATGACAGTGACAGAAGGGGGACATGGGTAGGCCTCAGAATCCCATTTACCTGCTCCTAGATCTCCTCTGATACACCCTGCACCCAGCACACAAACCCAAACCCCAGAAGAGGCCATGCAGAATATCTTAAGGAACCAAGACAACCTCCTTCAAGTTCACTGGATAGATTCCCCCTATCACTACAGCTCCTGTGTGTAACAGACACTTCAGGCACCTAACTCCTCCCAGACAAACAAAACCCCCACGGAGAGTCTGGAGCAGATGCACAAAGGCAGCAATTTCTGTATCATTCTCTAGTTTTCATCATTTTAATCCACTTCAAGCCCAAGACCATCATTCAATAATATCTCACACTAGACTGATGTAGGATGTGATGAAGTACAAAAATCCTCCCACGTTGCCATAAAAAGAGCAGGCTTCCCAAACTCCTCCTTGTGTCCTTTTAAAAACCACTGCTGTCCCTCTTACCCCAGGGGATGAGGAATTCTCATTATCAGATAAACAAAAAGTCTGGCTGATCAATTAGATGAAGCAAATTTCAGACTCTTATGAAGGGAAATGATGTCATGTTTGTGGGGACTGTTTTATTCGGGATAACCAGATTATAATCATTTCCAGGATGTCTTTAGACTCCTCTGGAGTACATACCAATAGCAGGGAAGTTCTTTCTGTAGGTGAACCAAAGCCGAGAGGTCACATCCAACAGGATCTCTTCCTTCTCTGCAAAGCGTTCAGCATGGAAAGGCACACACAATGAGGCTGGCACCAAGACAGCTAAACCCACCTCCCACTCCCCAAGGACAACGGAATTCTGCTCCTCAGTGCAAGCCCAGAGAGGCAGAGTCTGGCTGAGGAACAGGGCAGTGCTGCTGTGCACAAAGAACTTCCTTTCCCCCCCAAAATAGCTGCAATCAACCCAGAGACACTATGGCCACAGGCAAATTATGAAGCAGCAAACCATCTTTCTACCCCCTGCCTCCACCATCCTGCCCTCATGACGTGTCCCAACAACTTCCATATGGTAACTTCCTGCACAAAAATATTCCAGCGTCCAGGGAAATGGCCAGACAGACAGAAGCATGGCAGCTAAAACCCAAGTGCAACACTAACAAAGTCCTCTGGAGCCTTAGAACACTGCACTGTGCACTCAAGATACCTGTAAAAACACTGTATTTCCGGCCGAGGATCCAAACAGGTTCTTTGGTCTCAGGGAAGTCTTCATACTCAAACCTGAGGGTGTCGTAGGTAAGAGTAGCTGGAAAGAGAAAGGAGAAATCACAGACCTTTCATAGCTTTTCCTTTTGTTTTCAAAACCAGACAAAGCCAAAGAATCAGAGCTGCTGTGACTCCCACCCACCCCCAAAGCCCCTGGGCTGGCAGGAAATGGTCCCAGCGCCCTGCACCCATCAGCTCTGGGAGGCACAGAGGTGACCCAGCCCTGGCTCGCTCCACAGGCAGAAAAGCAGCGGGATTCCCAGGTTAGGACAGCTCCAGGTTCTGCCTGGGGCAGAAAACATCTAAAGCTTCAGCTGGCAGCTACACCATTTCCCAGAACAGGCACCACCGTGCACGTCATCAGCTACGGCATTGATGCTGAGGGCCTCTTTTCCATTGAGCAAAGTGGTCAAAATCCTCTTGCAGAGAACGTAAATTTTGAGGGAAGAACACACAAAACACAGATCACCTGAAGGTGGGAACTAAACCTTGCTCAGTCCCTCCTCAAGAGGCGCTAAATGCAGCAGAAGCCTTTACAGGTGTCACCCCACAACGCGAGGAACACAGAGCTGTGCAGATGTGCTCATGCACAGGTGACAGGCAAACCTTTTGTCTCTTTTACTGGCTCCCTTCACAGCATGGCATCCATCACTGCCTAAAAATCCATCCCCTTCCAGGACCACGACAGAACAACCCAGCAGCCCAGGTTGCCCTTGGATGAGGGCAGCTTAAGCTGTTGTGCACAGGGTCCAAACAACAGGGAGGAAAAAGCAGGGGGGGGTCAGACGAGCTGTGCTCCACCAGATCTGTGTTTGGAAACACAGACTTTAAAGTAGCCTGAGAATTCTGGAAAAGACCCACGTGACATTGCAGGTACCAATTCTGTAACAAACCACCTCTAAAATTTAAAGCAGAGCTGAGACAGAATGTTCTGTAACTGCTAAAGTAGAGAATGAAAATATCTCTCAGCAAATGCAATCAAATCTGTGGTAATGTCAGTTTAAAGCAGGAGAAAGGAGTACACGGCCACAAGCTCCTGTCAGCCCCGTTCTCTGCAAAAGCCACCCCTCTCCACGGGGCTCACCTTGCTTTTGGCTTCTCCAGAGTCACCTGCTGCTACACAGGACACTTGGGTCTCCTGAAGTATCTCAGCCTTCTATTCCGGGCTCCCTGACCTGGAATTCCAATTCCAACTGTCCAAGAAAACACTCGAGCAGATATCACTAAAACCAACTACTGTTTAAGCAGGAACCCCAGCAGCAGAGATGACAACAGGCTCCTAAACCAAGTTTTGAATCAGACTCTGCCTTAACTGCAGCCCACAAGATTCAAAGCACGTTCCTTGTGTGAGTTAGTCCTTAAGACTGTTCCAGGCACCTTTAGGACTGCACAGGCCTCACGTTCCCATTCCCACCCCACGATGTGACTCCTCAGCAAGCTAAGCAGAACAATTCTGCTTGCACAGAAATGTCCCAACAAATTACTGCAGTCTTCTCCTCTAACAAACTTCAGCAGGGAAATGAAGGATTTCTTTCCTATCTACTACCCAAATTTGCCAATTCCCAGATTTGAAAAGGTAACAGATATGATCTTAACATAAAAACTGAAGTTCTCAGGAAGGTTTTAAAGCTCCAAGGAATATTCTGTGGTTTATTTTGTCAGTTCCTAAGCCTGCCATGTATCCAAGTCTCCATCAGCAGTCTCAAATAGCTTAAAGAAAATGAGTGAAACAAGGATGCTATACAGGAGCATCAAGCTATCCACAATCCCTCCTTCTCCTTCCCAGCAACTACCTGCTCAAATATCATTCCCTTACCTGCTCAAATATCACAGCCTCTGCATCCCCCCAGTTTGCAGGGCACCAGGTCTTTAGCAAAGACAGGATTTGCAACTGGACACTTCACAGCAAGGATCAGCAGCTGGAAAGGGGCTGCTGGAGTCTTTCCCCTTCCACCAAAGCTTGAAGAGGAAGAGGCCAGCAGGCAGAGGGGAACTCCAGCTGGACCAGCTGCATGTTCAGGGAATGCAGCACATGTGTCATGACACTGCAATTGGGGGGGAGAGTCCCAGGCTTGCAGCCTAGCAGCTGAATGCCCAACATCTGGCTCTGTACAAGGCCCTGTGTGTCCAGCTGTGCATCCCACAGAGGTGCTCAGACATTCGTGTCGGGATTTGGGGAGAAAACAGTTGAAATGGCACTACTGCTAAATGCAGGAGTTCAGGTTTCCCCTTCACAGGGAGGAAAATTCAAGAGGTTGCTCCCAGTTAGTATCAAGGACGTTAGAATGGGAGCAGTAAACTCCCCACAAGGCTTGAGCTCACTGAGTGTTTCCTTTACAAGCCTCCACCTTCCTATGCTCCAGCACTTTTCCAAAGTCCATCTACTGTGCTATTGCCCAGATGGGCTAAATACCAGCCAGTGGGACCCAAACAATTCAGGCAGGGCACAGAGAACGTCACAGCTTGCACAGGAGCCTTTCTCTCCTTCTTATAGCCAGAGACGAAGAAGAGAAATACATCCGGAAATTCACCAAGCAGAAATCCTGTCTGAAGCTGCTCCTCTCAGAGCTGCAGAAGCCGGGTGAGATCAGCACATTTCGCAGGCAGTGCTCCAAAACTTCACCTTCAGAAAGCCCTCGGTCTATTTTAATTACCGACCTCTGAGCATCCAGGACAGCGGAGCAGCAGTTTCTGCAGAGAAGGATGTGCGGTCTCTGCACATCAAAACACGACAGCTCAGCTTCACGTGGTGTTATAGTTAAAAAGCTGAGTGGCAGCCCTGCACAGCTCACCCTGAGAAAGGCAGCCTCGCTTTCCAGGAGCCTTGGACACACCGGGAATGAGGGGAGGCTGGCTGGATCGCTGCCCCATGGGCACACCTTCCATGGGACCTGCAGAACACCTCATCCCAGAAAGCCTCAGCAGAAAAGGCAAAGCTTTGTACACGCCACAACAGAATCCCAGAACGGTTTGGGCTGGAAGGAACCTTAAGGCTCATCTCATTTCACCCCCTGCCACGGCAGGGACACCTTCTAATAGACCAGCTTGCTCCCAGCCCTGTCCAACCTGGCCTTGGACACTTCCAGAGATGGGGCAGCCACAGCTTCTCTGGGCACCCTGTGCCAGGGCCTCACCACCCTCACACGAAACAATTCCTTCCCAATATCCCATCTAACCCTGCCCCCTGGCAGTGGGAAGCCATTCCCCCTTGTGCTGGCACTCCAGGCCCTTAGCCAAAGTCCCTCTCCAGCTCTCCTGGAGCCCCTTTAGGCACGGGAAGGGGCTCTCAGGATTCCCCAGAGCCTTCTCTTCTCCACGCTGAACACCCCCAGCTCTCCCAGCCTTTCCTCACAGGAGACGTGCTCCATCATCTCGACTCAAGAACAACTCCAAACACACAGAATTAGGGTAGAAGGTGAAATTTTCCCTCCCTTCTCATAGTCTTAACCAGCACAATGAAACACTCGAGATAAAAACAGTATCCCATCTTGTAACAAACACACCCAGAGGCACAGCTGGGCACTGGGAGCAGCCCTTGAGTGCTGCTGTCACTTTGCAAAGGTGCTGGAGGCCAGAGCTGCGACAGCCCGTGACGGACACTAACTTCATCTCCCATGCCACAGCCAAGGCCATTTGTTTCCCCATCAACTTTGGGAAACAAATAACAACAAGTGAAGGCTTGAGTGGCTCAAACAGAAACACGGCAGGTGATTTTCCCAGCACCAACCACCTCGGTCAGTCTGCCTGCTGAAAAACTTCTCGCACAAAATACTGAAGGCGAGCTTTGCAGCGTGGCACTGAAGGAAAGCCAGGCTTTGCCATACCTCCCTTCCCAAATTGATCCTGGGGCTGCTGCAGTCTCTGAAAAGGCCTGGCTTTCATGCCTCCCCAAATCCTTTGGCCTCCAACTAAGGCCACCACAGAAGGATCAGAAATGAGGGGGATGATCTCTCCTTTAGCTGATACAGGTAAAGGCAAAGGAGGAATGCAACTGGATGGGGAACATTTCAAAGGGAGTCAAGAAGAGAAGGTGAATTTAGTACTTCAGTAAAACGTGTTGCTGGAAAACACCAAACAGCTCAAACCCTGACTTCTGCCCCTTGCAGAAGAAAGATTAAACCTTTTCTTTCCCCTAAGCTCTTTCAAACAAGCCAAATCCTGATTATCTGAGCACCAACGAGGAGTTAAGAGACAGACAGCGACGAAAGTCAGGCTACTGGAGTGTGGTGCTTTCTTGAAGGCCTGGAGCAAACAGTTCCAAGTTTTGCTGCCAGCTCCCCGACCATCTCGGGAGCAGGGCTGGACACGAAGGGGCTTGAGCCTGGAGATTCTCCTCCTCCTCCTCTCACGGAAGAGATCCAGCCCCACCATCCACCAGAGCCAAGTTTTCCTCCCCTCGTACGGCTCACACCGAGGGAAAGCAAACACATCTCCCGGATCAGGGGGTGCAAGTTCACTCAGCGGAACGCGTCCGCTCCCCAGGTGTGACACTCGATCCCAGGACGCTCCGGCAGAGTCGGGACGCTCTCAGCCGGACCACGCTGACAACATCAGCGGCACGAAGGCCAAAACAAGTCAGGACAGCCCTCAGGAGGGACGGGAGCTGCGGATCCCCGGCACGCCCGTGTGCTCGGAGGTGCGGAGGAGGAGCCCCCGGCGCACAGGGAAGCGTTTGTTATTACGGAACAACACTCATCTCTGCGGAGGGGGTGGGAGCTGCTACTACGCTAAGGCTGGAGGGAAGCGGGTCCCAACACAAAAGCCAAACACTTACTTTTACTTTTCCCTGCACGAAACCAAAATCTCTACCACAAACAGCTTTGCTAGAGCCCTCAGTGAGGGCGACGAGCGGCTGAGTTGCCTTCTTACCCCCCGACGACACCTTCTCACCCCTCGAAAGTCACCTTCTCATCCCCAAGCTGCCTTCTCGCCCCTTGAGCCCTCACGGGGAGCGGGGCACAGCGACACCAGCCCTGTCACCGCTCCCCGCTCCGGTTCCCCTCCCGGGCAGACCCGACCCGGCAGCAGAGCTCCGAGGTTTCGAGGAACGACGGCCGCAGCGGGGCTGGGGAGGGCAGGAGGGACTCGCCGCCCGGCTCCGGCCTGCACCGGCCCACCCCGGCGGCCACGCGGCCATCGCCTTCCCCTTCGCCCCGCCGGGGGGGGCGGCCGGGCCCCGGAGGGCCGCGGCTCCCAAGGCCGTGCCCAGGGCGGAAAGNCAGGGCCCGCCCGGGACCCACCTGCGTCCATGGCGGCCCCGCCGAGGCTGCGGCCACCGCCGACACTCACGCCCGCCGCGGCCCTGCGCGGCTGCTGGCGCGACGCGCCGCTCCCGGCCAATGTGAGCGCCGCTCGCCGCCGGCCTCCGCGCCGATTGGCCGATGCTGGCTCTCGTCACAGCTCGGCGCCACGCGCCGCTCTTTCCCGGCAAAGGAGCTGCCATATTGCCGTACGGAGAGGCGACGCGGAGCGTGGGGAGGCAGCGGGCCGGCGGTGGGGCCGGGGCTGGAGCTAGAGGGCGGTGCGGGGTGTGAGAACTGCGCTCCTTGCGCAGAGCGCCGGCGGGCGTGTCCCATGACACGTGTACCTAGGAAAGATCTGATAAACGGGCGCCGCCATCGTGTTGTACGGCGCCGGCCGAGCCCCGCCCCTCCTTCCTCGTGAGAGTAACCCCCTCCACCATGCCCGCCCCACTCGGAGACGTCTTTCACGGCTTGGCTGCCACGGAACGAGCGGCTCTTCGGGAGGCGGACGCCTAGCAGCGCCAACGAGGCAAGCGAGAGGCGCCGGGAGTGAACCCCCTCTTTCCCCACCTGCCCCGTGCCGTACAGCTGCAGCTCGGCCAAAATGGCGGCGGCCATGTGGCGGCCGCCATGTTGTGCCGTACAGAAACCCCTTCCCCAGCGGCGAGGGGCGCCGGGGTGACCCGGCT
>VZTD01002161.1:0-22790 GCA_013397725.1 Rhagologus leucostigma | reverse complement strand
TCCAGCCCCGGCCGGGCAGCGGGAGCGCCTCTCGCCACGGGGCCCGGGCCCTCGCTGGCCTGTCCCCCCGACCCTCCCCCGGTCTGTGCCCCCCGCGGCCCGTCCTCCGCCTCATCCCTCGCCGGGGATGCTGCCGGCGGTGAGTCCCCGGGGAAAGTCCCTGTCTCGGGAGTCCCATTGGAAACGGAACCTGGTACCCCTGCTCAGGGGTTTTCTTCCACTCCGGGCATTTCTACGCCTAATTAAATGTTATTAAACACACCCGGTGTAAGCAGCACCCGGGTTACGGAGGCAGCGCTGGGCAGCGTGTTGGCTGAGCTGGGTGTTTCGGTGGTGATCACATCCCCCTTCCTTGTGGACAGGCTGTTCCTCTTGGGGCTGGTGAGCGGCGTAATGGATCGATTGCTGTTGAAAATGGAAACAACACCTTTTAGTCCTGCGCCTTCTGTGAAGTAGAGCTGTTGACGCAGCGAATGAATATCAAATATTTCAGCTCGAAGTGAAATAATTCTTAAATGAGTGTAATTTAATTTGTAAGCGAGTGTAACTTATCATAACACAACTTTGCTCAAAATCCCCGAATCCTAGCCATCGCCTTGGACTTGGTCATCTTAAAGGTCTTTTCCAACCTCAACAATTCTATGTTTCCATGGTTCTGCGATTCTAAAAGTACCAACCCCTCTGATTTCCAAAATGTAGCTTATTTTTTCGTGGGTTTTGTCTGTTCCTTTTTTAGGTTCCCTCTGAAGGATTCAAAGCGCTTGATTCAGTGGCTGAAAGCTGTTCAGAGAGACAACTGGACTCCCACCAAGTATTCCTTTCTTTGCAGTGAGCATTTCACCAAAGACAGTTTTTCCAAGCGGCTGGAAGACCAGCACCGGTTGCTGAAGCCCACTGCTGTCCCTACCATCTTCCAGCTCGTGGAGAAGAAACACGACAAGCTGGATTATGTCAGGAGCCGAAGGAAAATAGCCAGGCAGGCGCCGGTGCGGGATGGGGAGGCCCTGCGGGAAGGAGGCGGTGAGGTAGCGCAGAGGGCCCCGTCTTCTGGCCAGGACTTCATGGTGATGCAAGGGACGAAAGAGATGGACGAGGCCGCTCTGCAAGAGGAAATGGGATCGATGTCCGAGGAGGAAGAGGCCCTCCGCAGCCAGCTGGACGGCCCTCGGAGAAGGACGTTAGGGGATAATTTGGGTGCGAAGCCCGGAGCGCAGAAAAAGCCCGAGAGGTCTCCTGTGGAGGACTGTGCCAAGGGCAGCTGGGCGGGGAGCTGGGTGGCAGACAGAAGCGGCGTGTCGGTGGACGACTTCACCCCTCCTGCCTCTGGTGCTTGCAAGTTCATCGGCTCCCTCCACTCGTACAGCTTTTCCTCCAAGCACGCCAGGGAGAGGCCGTCTCTCCCCAAAGAGCAGCTAGAAAGGAAAAGGCCAAAGAGAGACGTGGAACCGAGCTGCAGCAGCCACCTCTTGGGACACGACAAGGCCGTCGCGGAAGTGTCCCCGACGTCATCCCTCACCGCGACCCCCCAGAAACCCTCGCAGGGCCTGTCGGCGTCCCCGGCAGACCTGACCCCTCGGCCCGCCACCGAGGCCGTGGTGGGGCGGAAGGGTGACACGGACGCCAACCCCATGTCCATCAACGAGGTGATCATGTCGGCCTCGGGGGCCTGCAAGCTCATCGACTCCCTCCACTCGTACTGCTTCTCCTCCCGGCAGAGCAAGAGCCAGGTGTGCTGCTTGCGGGAGCAGGTGGAGAAGAAGAACGGAGAGCTGAAACTTCTGAGGCAGAGGATCAGCCGCTCTGACAGCCAAGTCAGGAAGCTGAAGGAGAAGCTGGATGAGATGAAGCGGAACAGTTTCCCTTACTTGAACAGCCTGATATCCCAGGACTGTGGTCAGTATTCCCAGGGGTGCTGCATTGAGGTGGAATTCCCTGTTTTCTTAGGGGCCATTTAAGTTGGAGGCTATAAAGGTGTGATGGGGAAAAGGTATAAGAAAGGGACATTTTGGGAAAGGAGAAGTAGCAGCTTGTGTTAGACCAATGGATACAGTTTCAAGGATTCGCTCAGTGGGCACACAAGTTAATTCTTGTATCCCTAACCTTTCCAAGATGTGGAATGGGAAGTTGGGTTGTGGTGTTGCAGGTGATTCTCTTGATGAATTTAATTTCTTTTCTTTTCTTTCTGGATTATTTTAACTTATTTGTGACCCAGTGGCTTCTGTTAGGATTTTCCTTCTTCCTTTGGAGCGTGCCTGTGATTTTTATTTTGGTGTGTTAACGAGCTGTCCTAGCAGCAGGTATCTGGGAAAGCCATTATTGTCCTCAGTGGCCTAAGAAGTGGTTTTGATCTTGGGTTTCATATGCTGCACTCTGTACTCAGGATACAGGAAATATAAGTGAGGTGGGAGGTATCAAATATGACAATGTCGTAATGCACATTGAGGTCACTGTTTGGGAGCAAGTGTCTGTGTTTGCTTTGATCCTTTCCTCCATTGGAAGGCAGAAGAAGTCGGGAAACATAATAAATTGGGGAGTGATAGAAAATGCTTCTCTATCAATTACAAAAATAATAATTAAGCACCTGAAAGCATAGGGGAACTCAGTGAGGGACGAGGTCATGTAAAAAGTTTGTTACCTAGAAGTCAAATTGGGCCATAACCCTTCTTCTTACAGAAAAAAGTGTCTTTTAATGTACAAATTGTGCACAATTTGTGGTTGCAAGGTGCAATTCAGGGCCAGAGTTTAGGACCATCTAATGGTGGTGTGTGTGTGGCTGCTGAGAAAACACTGGGTTGCCTTGGGAAGGATTCGTGATGTGGGGCTCGCTTGGAGAAGTCGTCACCCGTGGAGGGTTGGGTATCTCCCGATGGCTAATTCTCACCTTTCCTTTAGGAGAAAAACTTCATGGCTTCTTCTGGAGCTGTTGGACAGTCAGAAAGGTGATGCTGGCATAGGCACGTTCTCCAGGCTGTTGCAGCACGGCCAACTTCCTCACTGAAAGAGGAAAGTAGACCCTAACAGAATTCATGAAGGTCGACACCCAGCATTACTTTTCCTATATGTATCTAATTTTCCAAAGTGTGGGAAAACTCACACTTTGATTTGGGTAGAGGGGGAAAAGTTTTCCCCTGGGAAATCAGCATAGTCTTGTTTGTACCTTCTGGTCTGCATTTTTGTATTGTTTAGGTGTCAAGCTAAAGAAAATGACTAAATGCAATTTTAGGGTCTCATAGTTGTCATTCATATATATATATGTATATGAAATATTTATTTTTATATATATTTAAAAAGGTATCTAGCTTTGTTGGAATACCTTCACTGAGATACTAATTGCAGAAGGAGTATCTTTAAGGATATTTTTCTTTATTCTGGTGAGCACTATGATTTTTCTCCTTTTCCCCAAGATTAATGTTTTTATACATATGTCTTTGAGAAGTGAAAATTTTATGTTCTTGTAAAAGATATTCTTAATATATGAGTTACATACTCTATTTTGTAAGGGAAAACATGATTTTTCTTAATGAATTGGCCAATTCATTACCCATTCTGCCATCTTTTATCAACAAAACTGGACATAAGTGTGCGAAAATGAACCATTTTGGCAACTGTAGCTTGGCGTGATGGGACGTTTATATGGAACCCTTTGGCTGGGGACTTTTTTTAAGGGTTTATTGGTGGCTGACTGGCTTTTTTTTTTTTAATTATTATTTTTTAGCTTAATCTCGGTGCTCTTCTGTTTTGGACTCTTTCGTGTGCCCATAGTAATAGTTTATGGCAGTGAAAATAGCTGATGAAGTGCAGCCAGCTGCTGCCAGGCACAGTTTGGTTCATGCCCAGACACTGAGTTTGACTGTAACACAGAGCTGAATTAAGAAAGGCTTTTCGTATTTGTAAAAGTCCAGCCAGGTAACACATCAGCTTAATAATAGTCTTTGTCAGTAGCTCCGTCTCAGCTGTCCCAAGTCATCTGATGTGTGGTTGAGGTGATGGTTTTAGCTGTGAACCTGAGCCTGCATATTTTTTTTCTGCTGAAGGCAGTTCCTTGAGTATAAGTAGCTGACTGGACTGACCGTGCAGGTTGTTACCTGTCTGCATCCCTGACGTTCAGCCGTTTCCACAAAATCCTGAGCACAAAACACGACCTTTAGGCCCACACCCACTCAGCGGAACTTCATTTCGGTGCTAGTTCCCACATACTTGCCTCTAAGGAGACAAATAAATTTCTGCTGGCTGTATCCAAGCTGCAGCCGGCTGGGAAGAGCAGGTTTCTGCAGCACTGTGCACAGCAGTGCCTGCCAGCCACGCTTGAGGCCGGGTGACTCAGGCTGGGCAAGTGGCTCCCAACTGCAGCTGTCACGATGTGCTTGAGCAGTGTTTCCCAACCTGTCTTACCAGGGGGATCGACTCATTGGTTTAGGAGAAGCTCCAGGCTGTCTCCAGCACAGCACGGCTGCCGTGGTGGCCTTTTCCATCTAAACTTTGAATTTAGTCGCTTGTTTGGTAGGAAAATGTTTTCTTCTGTTTTGTGGGCTGCTTCTGAGGTGCACGGACCCGAGGCTGAGGAACGCTGTTGGTGGACGAGCGCTGTTAGGCACAGTGTACCAGGCAGGACAGGGTTAGATGGAGCTTCTGGAGGGTGACAGGATGCACTGGGAGAAATGAGGGAGAGCCAGCAAGCAGCCAGGGATGTGTCCTGGGGAAGGCATGGCTGTTCTAACAGCGCTGTCCTCTGCTACGCGAGTGCTGCCTGACCATCTTGTTCTGCACGAAGGTCTCGCAGCTCTGCTGCATCAGGTGTGCTCGCTCAGACGGGAGATCCCAGCTGCTCCTTCCTCAACATCACCGCCTCTTGCCGTGGCCCAGTTTGGTCCGGCTGTAAAACTACATCTCCCAGCAGGCAGCGGGATCGGTGTCTTACCCAAACATGAGCTCACTTCCCCCATAGCCATCTTACCACCCTGCGCAGAGCACTTTCTGGGGGCAGGGGGGGCTGCAGGTACAGCAAATAGCAAAACATCTGCGAGTATGGCTGGGCATGGAGCAGACACAGGTAGGATTCCATGGGATTCGAGTTTCTGTGTTTATCAGAGAGGTAAAGCTCTTAGGATTCAGCTGCTGGGGCGTATGAGGAGCCTCTTCCATGCTGCATGTCTGTTTTCATGAAGGTCATCTTAAAGGCAGGAGAGTTTGCAAAATGAGTTCATTTGAAAAATAGTTAGAACTCTGCTAGGAATCTGTGGGAAATCCGGCTTGGATTTGTCTTTGAATATTTGTGCAAAGCCAGCGTAGAAATGGGGTCATTTACAGTACTTTTTACATGCAAATGAAGCATAGTTGGTGAACTTCGAGGCAAGCAGAAGGACGGAACACTTAATGCAACAAAAATGGTTTTGTACTGAGGTGGAGCCCTGATGCCTGGTGTGTGGGGCCTGAAGTGGTGTTGCCCATCGTGGTGGCAACAGATTTCATTCATGTTGCAGAAAACGAATAGCAAAATCCCGTTGCTCACTGGCAGTGAGAAGTGGGGTTGTGCATGGATGGAGGTGCTGTGCTTTCACCTGAGAAGGACTGGACCAGCAATGGGCTGGTGTCCAGTTCAGCTTGAAAATGAAATGTGTCTAATGGGTCACAGAGATGTGCTGTCAGGGAAATTGCCTCCACCAGGGCAGGCACTGCTAGCCTGGCAGTTGCATGTTAACTTGGAGCTAGATTTTGGAAGAAAACTGCTTTTGTTCTGAGACAGCGGGTGCTGCTTGTGATTTTTTTTGTGTGCCCTGTGTGGGACAGGAATGGCCAGGGTAGAAAGCTGGTCCATAGGGTGGGCATTACAGAGAACAAGAGAGCTATAAAGTAAACTGAGAGTGAGGTAAGGAGTAGGAATATGTGTGCACGAGTAGGGCTGAATCCATGGCAGAAGGTATCTTGAGAGAGGCTGGGTAAGACTTTGCTGTGGCCTGAGCGCTTGGGTGGGAGATGAACTGTTTCGTTATCAGCATGGGAGCAAGCAGTGTGCAGGCACGCCAGCTGTGGGACTTGGTTGAGGAAGGTGGCTCTTTGACCTCTCCCTTGGAGAGAAAGCAGGTTGGAAGGGAGGAAACAAGACTTTTTGCACTGCTGTTGGTTTTATTTCAGTGGAATGGTCTTGTTCTTTCCAGGTTTTTTTTGCCTGATAGTCTATAGAGTTTGTGCATTAAGCATTTAATTTTGGAGCGAGTCGGCAGTGACTCACAACAAAAACCCAGCTTGCAGCTAGTAGGCAATGAAACAGCAAACTAAGGAAAGCATGAAAGAAAGTCAGGCTGAGCTCAGGTAGGATGTTTGATTTCTCATAATAGAGTATAATTTTAAGAATGTTTTCTCTGTATTTCATAAAGCAGAATTCTGGTAGTGACTGCAGGCACTGGAGCATTTACCACAGAGGCAATACCGCCTTGGCACTTAGCTAGGAAATTAATTACTGAGTCTATAACATGAAAGTTTATGAATATAACCGCGTTCCCAGCTTTTGGAGCAGAGCTGAAATGATCTGTTCAACAGCTGGTCTGCTGACACCTGGTGGGATGCATCTTTCTCAGGGGAAAAAGAGTTCTAGCACAGGAGCTGGCAGGGCTTGTTGATAGGGCCTTGAATGAGCTTGGAAAGGGGAAAGGGACAAAGCCAGGGTCACCAGTGATGAGCAATGGGCTGCAGTGCCTAAACTTGAGGAAAGGAGCACTAAGGAGATCCCTCAATCTGCTTCACTGTGTGTTGGCTACGATGTACCACACCTGAAATGTCTCTGCATTAATGCACCCGGCATGCGGGACCTATGAGGAGCTGGAAGCTTTGGCCCAGTCCCAGAGATCTGACATGGCTGGCATGAGTGAAACCTGGTGGGATGAGTCCTGTGGCGGGAGTGCCATGATGGAAGGTTCTAGGTTCTTCAGGAGGGCTGGGCAGGGCAGGAGAGGCAGAGGGGTGGCACTGTGTGCAACAGAAGGGTTGGAGTGTCTGGAGCTCACAGTTGGCAATAGCACAGTCGAGAGCCTTTGGATAAGAGTCAAGGGGCAGACAAGTAATGCAGATGTCACTGTGGGAGTCTACTCTGGACCTCCCGGCCAGGACGATGACACTGACAAACGATTCTTGGAGGAACTAAGGGACACTTCCGAGTCAACTGCCCTGGGGGACTTCAACCTGCCAGAAATTACCTGGGAGCATCACACAGCTGGTACAACCCAGGCCAGAAGGTTCCTGAAGCACCTGCATCACAACTTTATGGAACAGGCCCTCAGGGAGCTGACTTGGAAAGATGATCTTGATCTCCTGCTTGTCAACAGAGAGGATCTCGTGAGCGAAGTGAACATTGGGGCCAACTTGGCCACAGTGACCACAGAGCCATCGAGTTTAAAATCTCTGGTGACAGGAGGAAGAGTGCCAGAAAAACCTCAACTCTGGCCATGAGGAGAGCAGAGCTCAGGCTGCTCAGGGAATTAGTGAGTAAGGAAATGTTCTGGGAACATTTCCCCTGGGAAATGTTTTTGCAGGTGCTGGGGTCAATCAGTGCTGGTCACTTTTAAACATCGTCTCCTAAGGGCACAGGAACAGCATTCTTAAATGTTGGAAGTCAAGCAGGCTGGCAGAAGGCTGGCTTGGCTGACCAGGGATTTCTCTTGGAAATAAGCTGGAAATGGAGGGTGTGTGCCCAGTGGAAGCAAGGTCAGGTGACATGGAAAGAACATAGAAATGCTGCTCCCCAAGTTGGGAGAAAATTCATCCAGGCAAAACTAAATTGGAGTTGAAGCTGCCAGAACTGCAGAGAACAATAAAAATGTTTTTTCAAATATATAAACGGCAAAAAGCAGTTTAGAAATAATGTTGGATTTATTCCAGGATGAGGATGGTCACCTCACAAACAGGGACAGGGACAAGGCAAAGGTGTTTAATGCTTTCTTTGCCTCTGTTTTCAACATGGATGATGGGTCTCAGTGCCATGAGCTGGAGGACCATGACTGTGAGAATGATCAACTCCCAGTTGACCTAGAAGTTGTGCGGGAGCTGCTGATGTCATTACAATGCCTCTCTTGATGATTGATTTTTGAGCAGTCTTGGGAATCCACAGAGGTTGATTGAACAGGCCTGTCAGTCTCAATTCAGTGCCTGGTAAAATCATGGAAAAGATTATTCTGGGAAGTATTGAAAAACACTTAGGGGACAGTGCAGGCATCGGTCACAGCCAGCACAGCTTCATGAGGGGAAAGTCCTGCTTGTCGAACCTGATTTCCTTCTGTGACGGGGTAACCCGCCTGGTTAAACCAGGAAAGCCGCGAGGTGGAATCTTTTTGGACTTCAGCAAAGCTTTTGGTACTGTCTCTTACAGGATCCTGCTGGACAAAATGTCCAGCCCACAGCTGGATAAGTGTGTTATGTGGTGAGTGAGCAGTTGGCTCACGGGTCGGGCACAACGGGTGACAGTGACTGGGGTGACACCAGGCTGGCACCGGTCACTCGTGGGGTTCCACAGGTCTCAATCCTCGGCCCTGTTCTCTTCAATGTCCTCGTTAACAGCCTGGGCACAGGACTTGAAGGAATACTAAGTGAGTTTGCAGCCCTCACCAAAGTGGGAGGAGCTGTCGACTCCCTCAAGGGTGGAGAGCCCTCAGCAAACCAGAGATAGACGGTCACCAACTGTGTGGGGTTAACAAGGGCAAGTGCTGGATTCTGCACCTGGGACAGGGCAAGCCTCGTTGTGTGTATGGACTGGGTTAGGGTTAGGGCTGGAGAGCAGCTGTGGGAAGGGACCTGGTCCATGGCAAGTTCAATACGAGTCAGCAGTGCCCTGGCAGCCAGGAGGGACATCCCGGGGCACATCAGGCCTGGCATTGCCAGATGGGCCAGGCACGGGATTGTCCCGCTCTGCTCTGCACTGGGGCGGCCTCACCTCGAGCCCTGGGGGCAGGTTGGGGCACCACAGTATAAAAAAGACATTAATCTATTGGATAGTGTCCAAAGAATACCACAAGGATGGGGAAGAGTCTGGAGATGCCTTATGAGGAGTGGCTGAGGGCACTTGGTTTGTTCAAGCTGGAGGAGACTGAGGTCAGACCTCACTGTGCCCTCAATGTCCTCTCACAGGGAAGTGGAGGGGCAGGTACCGATCTCTTCACTCTCATGACCAGTGACAGGACTCAAGGAAATGGCGTGAAGCTGAGCTGGGGAGGTTTAGGTCAGATATCAGGAAAAGGTTTTTCATCCACAGGATGGCTGGGCACTGGAACATGCTCCCCAAGGAAGGGGTCACAGCACCAAGTCTGTCTGAGTTCAAGAAGTGTTCAGACAGTGCTTTCCAGCACGTGGTGTGATTCTTGGGGCGTCTGGTGCAGGACCAGGAGTTGGACTCGGTCCTGACAGGTCCCTTCCGACTCAAGGATATTCTGTGATGGAGCTAGAGCACATCAGTGCCAGGAATGTTTTACTGGTTTGCTGGGGAGAGCACCCAAGGAGTGCCCGAAGGGGTACAACTCTCAGGGCAGAGCAGCAGAGTATACAGCCACCTTCTGTACTTAAATATGGACAGAACATGCCGAATGAGGCTGCTCCTTAATTACCAGAACCTTGATGATGATGATGATGATTTCAACCCAGTGAGCAACTGTGCTGAAGGAAGAACTGCAGGGAACTGCCCAGTTAATGCTGCAGACCCCACACTTGGAAGACTCTGGGAGTTAGTTTGGGTTTTGTTTGGGAATTTGTTTTGGGGGTTTTTATGATGGTTTTTTTTGGTTGTTGTTGTTTGTATGGTTTTTTTCCTCAAGTTTTCTGCAAGAAGTGTTCCCCAGCTCAAGGAAGTAGGTTAGCTGCCTTGTTAGCAACCAGCTGGCCACTCGCTGCGGCTTTGCTGATAAAGCTGTGTAGGAATTCGTGCCAGCGGAGCTTTCTGTGCCAGGGATCTCACTTGAGAGCCACGCCGGCTGTGTAGACATGGCCTGAGGGGGCTGTCCAGCTGCTCTGTCTGGTTTGTCTCATGGCAGGGAGAACACCGTATCTCCTGTCGCAAAGCCTGGGCAGCCAGTTCCAGGCTGGCTGCGTTACAGTGCAGGGTGGGATTTGACTTTTAAACCCTCCGGGGATGGAAAAGGTGTGGAAACAGTCTGTCTGTGAGTTTGGGGGGATGGAGCGGGGTCAGGTGGTGAAATGGAACTGACCTGTGTGCTCAGGGCCTGGGCACGGCAGAGTGGCTTCCTGAAGAAAGAGATCAAGGTGATCAGGTTGCTTATGGATGTGTGGTATTGTCTCACAAACTGTTACAACTCATGAGTGTGGTGGCTGATTTCAGTGAGATTTTGTAGAACCACAGGATGGTTTGGGTTGAAGAGACCTTAAAGCTCATCTCGTTCCAACCCCCTGCCGTGGCCAGGGACACCTTCCACTACACCAGGTTGTGGAGGAACGAGGTCTTGGAGATGCTGGATCCCTAATGGCTTCCAGAAAGTGTGTCATGTGGTAGGAGACGGAATGTCCTTGTTAAGAAGGAGGGTACAGGGAGAGTTTCACTGTTATTAGGTAAAAGAAGAACTGTGCATTTGAATGCAAGAGAATCAGCATTAAGAGGACCCCCTCTGAGTGTGGAGCTTTAAGCATGCACAAGGGTGACCAGGGCGCTGCAAATTCTCAGATGTCGTTTGTATTCTTGATGTCATCATACGCTTACTTTTTAAGCCACATTAGTGGGTTTTTTGTAAAAATGATGTGCCAGGAGTTAAGACCTTTAAAAAGGGATGTACAGGCTCCTTCATCGGTGTCAGAGGAGTTTCTCTTGCCAGTGACTGTATCTATAAACCTGAAGTTTGAAACAAAGCAGCTCAGCAAAGAATTCCTTGTTGCTACAGTAGTCTTGCATTTACCTGCCCCAACCATGACATAAAAAAGCAAATTTCTTTTCAAGCGGCTACTCTTTTTTTGGATGGATTCAATCAGACTCTCTCCTGTCTGCCTCCCTCTCGCTTTTCCACTCTCCCAGCCCAGCCTTCCATCACAGAAGGCTGCCAGGAAGGAAAAAAAATCTTAGTCCACCAGTCAGAGACCAACACTGAAGGTAAGAAGAGCACTGCATGGGATGAGATCAGGATGTCTGTACTCCCCTGCACTTCACTGAGTCCCTGGTCCTTATTCACTTCTGCTGCTCTCGTCTTCACCAAGCCACATGAGAACTAAAGAACTCAGTGCCTTTGCTGCCGTCTAGGTAGTTTGGAAAAGTAATAATGATCACTTGGCCGTGTTGGTTGCCCAGGTGCCAGAGACTTCAGGATGTACAGTTACATCTTCACTTTTCAGCTGGCTGGAATTGCAGCTCTTTGGAAGTGAGACCAGCTCGCCGGGTCAGGCTCCTGCAGCCAGGCTGGACGCTGCACAGCAAGGCAGTGGGGTCAAGCTGGGGGTGCTGGAAATGATATCTGGGCTTCTCTTGGTTTCTAATCAAGTCTAAGAGTGGGAATGGCTGAAGCCATTCCTTTCATCTGTTGTTTTGATGCTTTTTCTTGAAATGCAAGCAGAAGAAAAGGAGGTGCCCTATGAAAGCACTGTGGTGACAGAAACCATCCTGCTCCTGGGATGCTGACCCAGGAGAGGGCAGCAGCAGCCCAGGCTGCAGGCTCCTGCAGCTTTTCCAAAGCTTTGCTTTTCGCTTCCATCGTGGGAGATGAGCCTGCAAAAAGCTTGGAAAGAAATGCAGTAGGGAGTGAAAGGCAAACACCAGTTGGAGGGAGGAGCAGTACACTCCTTACCCACAGAACTGTGTGCTCTCCTCATGGAGCTGGAAAGGTGAGTACGAGGAAATACTGTCCAGTACACTGGCACTGCTGTACAGATTGTGGGAACTCCTTTCCAAGTCCTGGGTAAGCTGCTGGGGAATGCACAGTCTGACAGGATGTTCTACAGATCCTGGCTCTGATGCTGTAGACTTTTATCACCTATTTCTTAGTGAGCTCCCATGTTTTCTCATGTTGCTTCCCTTGCAAATACTTCAGGGTAAAGCAGAGTAAGTACCAGCACTTTGCTGACACGGGCTGGCTTTTAAAACCTGCTGTCTGTGGGAGAATGAGTACCACAAGTGGTCTCTTTAACCCAGGAAAGCTGCTGTTCCTTCTCCTTTGGCGTTTCAGGTGTGGACTGTCTGTTCTTCCTCTTTGCTCAGTCTTTTAGCCTGACATTTCGTAAAGAGACGGTGAAACTCAGACTGGTCAACTGAATTTTGACCACAGCCTTACTCCTTTAAGTTGTGATTTCTCCCTGCAGTTGGATCTGTGCCTTTTAGACCAGCCAGACAGGCAGCTTGTTCTTGTATTCTTGATCTCACTAGGTGTGGAAAACACCCCCCTGTAACACCCACCTTGCCAGTAGGAAACATTTATCCCATGAGGAGGAGGAGGACATGCTTTAAGCATACTTCAGTCATATTTGTCTGCATAACAGACTACTGAGAGTAGCAGGCATCCCATTTGTGTGGGAATCTATCTTTCCCAGCATCCCGTGGGTGATGTTTTGCTTTCCCTACTTACACCTTAGTAATGGATCTGCTCTGCTCTCCACGTGACTTTAAATTGTCTGTCTCCATTTTCCTGATGTATTTTTTTCAGGTCACAACCTCTGAAAGTAAAATGCAAAACTGTTTATCAAAGCTCTCCTACAGCACCAAGCCTGATAGAGTTCAGGAAGCATTTGGACAAACACTCTCAGGCACATGGTGTGTCTCTTTGGGATGGTCCTGTGCAGGGCCAGGACTTGGACTTGATGATCCTTGTGGGTTCCTTCCAGCTCAACTTATTCTGTAGTTCTGTAAAATGATTTGTGAAAGAAGTTTTAACTTTGTGAAACCGACCTTGGTTGCTTTTTAGTAACTGCAGTGACAAAGGGATGTATCTTTCTCTTCCCATTTGCTCTTTACCTTACAGGCACTTTTTGAAATGTTTGTTTTGGTCCAGAGCTTAAGCAGAACAGCTTCTGAATGATCCCTGCTTGTCTCTTTGTACAAGTTCAGGCCATTGTTAACCTCTTAAAAAAATATTATAGTCAAACTTTGATCTTGAATATGTACACAGCCTGATTTTCTTTTGAAGTGAGGACTCATTTCCTTGGCCTCTGAAACAAACAGGAATGGTATGTACTCAGCGCTTGAGAAAGATTAGCCCAGAGCATTAGAGGTTTCATTATCATTTAATGATTATTCTTTATGCTGAGATTTCAGTCATCTTCTTCCCTGCATGTAGATGGGAGAGGGCTTTTCTTTCAGATCGAGCTACAGAGAGGAGTCAGAAATGGACCACCTGGAAGAGAGTGCTCTATGTACGGCTAAGAGCTGCTTTGGAAACAGACCCACTTTCCATGGCTGTTCATTTTTCCCCGTCTCCCCCCTTGGAGCTGGCACTGCTCCGAAGAAAAGCACTGCTGTGGTGTTGAACCACATTTCTCAGGTGTTTTGTGTTCACCTCCAGCCAGCTGGAGGCAGCTCACAGCAACCTGCAGAGCACAGATCCCTGAGTTTTCTTTCTTCTTTCTTTTCCTCCACAGAGACTCCCCAGCTGAACCCTGTGATGGAACCCCTGTCCTGGATGCTGGGCACCTGGCTCTCGGACCCGCCAGGAGACGGCACCTTCCCTACGATGAAGCCCTTCCAGTACCTGGAAGAAGTGCACATCTCTCACGTGGGGCAGCCCATGCTCAACTTCTCGTAAGTTGAGGGGTCTGTCTGTGTTGGCAGCAGCTGTTGGACTGGAGCCAGCGTGGCTCCAGGGTGATTTGTTGGTTGGGTTTCTTTTCCGATGGCAAAGTACACAGCTTTTCACCTGCCAAATGAGATGATGTTGTGGTAGGTGACTGCACGGTCTGACTTTCATTTTCCTTGAAAACTTGTGATTAATTGGCATTCCTTGTGAAACTCCCACTTAGAATAAATGAAGGAGCTATGGCATGGCTACCAAGTTTGTTCATTTTAAGCTGGGGTCCTCGGTCTTCACCACTGTGAAAATCTGAGAAAAATTAGTGCTTATCAAACCATATGGGATAGGAGGCAGGCAGCTTGACTACTTGCTTTGGCTGCAAGTGATTGTTCTAAGAGAAATCAAAAGGAATCCAGAGGGAGGGAAGTGACAAGTTGGCTACTGCTCAGTACTGCTCCAGTGCTCGTTTGGGAGGGGTGAGTTGGGAAGTGCGCTGCTTTGAAAACCAAGAAAAGAAGAACTACAACATGGAAGTGCTGTGTGAGAGATGCTCTTGTGTTCCTGGAGTGTGATGGAGCTGCCAGCTCAGCCTGTGACTGCTTTAGTCTGATTTCCAAAATAAACAAAGCTCTGACAGTCTTGCTCTGGCTGCACCTCCCTCCCCAGCTTGCGAACAGTTGCTTATTTGAGTCACCTTTTGTTTTTTTCCCTTCTTTCCTTTGTGCCAAGGAGTTACACAGCTGTGAACTGTTGGGCTTTGGGAAGCACCAGGAAAATAGGCATCAGGCTTAGAGGACAGAGGCCCTGTGCCTTCATGGCTCCTGGAGCAGTGGCTGTTAAAAGACTACCCCTGTATCCCTTAAATACTCCAAGCACTGAAAGCTGCCTGATTTAAGTTTGTTTCTCCTTTGATACATATAATCACCCAGGTTGTGGGTGACCAAACCTACAGTTCTTAAGGCCTCCTGAAGAATACATAAGAATCTGAGCTGAACTTTTTATCTTTTTGAAGGGGGTGGTGGGAGAAATATGTCTGCTCCCTTGCTGCCTACAGCAAGGAATATACAGAAAAACCAACTTGCCAGGTGTAAAAGCTAAATAAGGATGATACAGTAATTCCAGATATTTATTTGAGAAAAGGAAGTTTTTGAGACACATGTGGCTTCAGCATCTGTGTAACGTCTGAGTTCCTGAGGGGTTTCTGAGCTAGTTCTTAGAAAGACCCAGGGGCTGTGGAAAATCTAAAGCCTGAACTTAAAGACTTAACTCCAGCTCTAAGAAATAGCTGTGCCTCTGTAAAGGAACCATATTTTTCCAGGTTTACATCTCTCAACTGTGAAGCACTGTCAGTCTTTTACTCTTCAAAGAGTACTGCGGGCATTCATGTGGGTAAATAAGAGGAAAACAGGCCAAAAAGTGTCTTTTGAGTGTGAAACACGTCAGCTTTTGTGCTCTGATTTCCCCTCAGGTTCAACGCCTTCCATCCGGATACCAGGAAGCCCATGCACCGGGAATGTGGATTCATCCGCCTCAAACCTGACACTAACAAGGTGGCCTTCATCAGTGCCCAGAACACAGGTACACACCTGATACCCACACTGGGGAAAAGAAGAGGTCCTTACCCTGCTGGGCCATTTCATCACTTTTTCAGAAAGCTCTCACACCTCTCACAGTTTTATTTAATTAATTTTCCCTGTCGGAATCGCTGCTCTTTGGCTCTGGACCCACAGTGGTTCCTAAACTAGGAGAACTTCTCAGTGTGTGGATGTAGCACCTTGGTACTCCTTACCTTACGGGGACCGAATGAGAGAGAACCACATCTCAGTTATTATAAGTGAGAGTGTTAAACCCCAGTTGATGCTTAAATTTGCATCTAAAATGGCAGGTGCTGAAGGGAAGAGTGCCAGTTGTGCTGTGATACTCATCCTACACAGCGTGAATAAGTCTGGCTGGATTTTTCTGAGCAGCATTCCATGTCTGAGGTTGTGTGGGTCTGCAGTTGTCAATAGTGCTAGGGCAAATAAAACCATTCTTCACAGGGAGTGCTGCTCTGTTACATAGCCCGGTAGATCATGGAATGGTTTGGGTTGGAAGAGACCCTAAAGCCCATCTCGTTCCACCTCCCTGCCATGGTCAGGGACACCTTCCACTAGACCAGGTTATTCCAACCTGACTTTGGCCACTTCCAGGGATGGAGCAGCCACAGCTTCTCTGGGCAACCTGTGCCAGGGCCTCACCACCCTCACAGGGAAAAATTTCTTCCTAATATCTAACCTAAATTTCTCCTCTTACCGATTAAAATCTTTCTCCTTGTCTGCATGTGTAAAAAGTCCCTCTTCCTCTTTTTTGTAAGCCCCCTTTTAAGTACTAAAAGGCCAAAATAATAATTGTGACATGCTTAAATAACCTTTGTAGCCTAATAATATGTATGCCCTTGCTTTTCCCTAGGTCTGGTGGAGGTGGAGGAAGGGGAGGTGAATGGACAAGAGCTGTCTATAGCTTCTCACTCCATAGCCAGGATCTCCTTTGCCAAGAAGCCCCATGTAGAGCAGGTGAGTGCACACAGACTGAGCCATTCCCATAGCATTGCTCACCCCAGAAGGAGTGTAGTTGAGAGGATATGTTATTTAGCGTGCTTTAATTACAGAATGCCATCAGGAGTTCTTGGAAATACTGCATGGCATCCTGGCTTATTCTTTCTGTAAGAGCCTTCAGAAGATACTTTGTACATTACGAGACCCAGAGGGATCATTGTGATAAAAACTGACGGGCTGGATCAGGCCAGCTAACCCAGAATCCTGTCTCCAGCAGTGGCCAGTAACAGGTCCTTAGGGAAGAAAATAGGAACGTCTTGGCTAAATATTCTTTTATGGCAGTGGGATTAGTTATTACTGCTGGTTTTCTGGATAGATTGCAGTATGAGGATGCACATTTAAGGTATGGTCAGTATTTGGCCTCATGAGGATGTTTGAGGAACATCTGCAGGTCTTGCTCACTTGCTTTTCAGAGCATTCACACCTTGCTCTGGGCTCTTTTCCCATCTGTGGCGGCAGGGCTGGCACTTGCTGTCAGCTCCACCTTTGCTTGGCTGCTTTTGGGGGTTTGGCTTTTTTGGGTGTGTAGTTGGGGGGTTGTTGATACAGCTGGTAGGGGTACAGCCAGCTGCGAGTACAGTGGCACTGCTGGAGTCAGTGTGGCGTCCTGAGGTCACCTCTGCAAGTGTCGCCGTCACGTCTGAAGCTGTCGTGGCTGAGCAGCAGCTGAGAGACAGCGAGGCTGAACAAGCTCTCACAACCTGGTTTTTGTGTGCTATAAAACTGACCCTTAGACAGCGGAGAGCACAAGTCTGTGCAGATGTAGACAAAAATTTTATTTGCCTACACAGATAGCGAGTGTCCTAACTTCGGAAAGTCCCAACTCCCCTGCCTTTGGATGCGTGTTTTCAGCTGTTGGTTTCCCCTTTCCCAGGAACAGCTGTATTGCCTCCTTCCCGTAGCAGAAGTAAAGCCATGAGATACTGTGGATGTCAGCAGGGGAGCAGAGCTCTTAACTGCAAACATTTAAATAAAAGGGACTGTCGTCTTTGAGTCACTGCCTGAACTGTGGGTGGATAGACTGGCAGGAGGAGAGGGGAAAGCACAGAAAGCCAGCAGATATCTTCCTAGTTGAGGGCTCCAAGGCTGGCTTTGGCTGGAAGAAGGAAGCTGTGGAGCTGGAGGTCCACGCTCATCTGGCACCTGAGGGAAGCTGAGGCCCAGGGACTGATCCTAGTGAGTATCTGGGAGGCCCTTGCTGGTGAATGAGAGGAGTTGTCAGGGAACCAGCTCCCAGTGCCTTTTCTCCTTCACCAAGAACAGCTTAAATTGCCTGTGGAAACAAAGAGGCCACAGGTTTGTGAGAAGGACATGTGTGCTGCTGCTGGAGTTGCTCATTTTGAGAAAACTTCACCATATTGTAGCATTCCTGGTGAAAAGTGATTCAGGGTGGCTGTGGCTCGGCTGAGCTGTCCCTGAGGCAAGAAGGCCCATTTCCTGCACCAGGCTGTGTCATGGGCAGTTTAGGTTGCTTGAAGAATCACCTTTAAAGGTGTTCCCAATGCAGATTTAATATAAATTTGGGAAAGCACAGCTTGACAAAATTTGACGGCAAGGTTCCCTCCATTACTACTCATGGATGAAGCATCCAAGGGAAAAGTGGATTTGAATCAATTTAGAGTGATTTACATGGAAACTGAAGACTCAAAGGGTAAGGGAGACCCTCCCACTGAGTCACAAGGTTCCAAGAGGACTGTCTTGCTTTCCAGGCTCCTGATGGAGCTCAGGTGTGGCAGAGTCCAGTCTTAGTCCCAGACTTGGTCAGTGGTTTATGTTTAAAGGGACAAATACAAGGAGTAAGGGAGACCCCCAAGTTGAGTCACTAGGTTTGTGATGAGTGTCGGGAGGACCAGCCCGTTTTCAAATACTTTTAGAGCTCAGGACAGTCCTTGCTGTGGGTACTGAGGGCACTGGCTGATGCACCTGCAGGGCTGCTGTGTTACCTGTGAAAGGTGGTGGAGATCGCTGGGATTTCCCAATGGCTGGAGACCCATGGCACATGGGAAGTTCGTAAACGTCAGGCTGGAAAGGTCCAGGTGGTCAACCTCACTTCAGCCCCTGGAGATCTCAGCACAGATGGAAGAGAAGGTCAGTGTCACCACACACAGTCAGTGTGGTTTCACCACAGTGAATGGTGCCTGGCTGACCTGGTTGACTTCTGAGATGAAAGGACTGGATTTGAGGACAAGAGGAGAGCAGTGGATGTTGCTTCCCTTGATTCAGCCATTTCCCATGTCTGTTTCCCAGTGGTTCATGTTTCCTCTCCGATGTGGGAAGTCTCCCCGTGCCTTTTGGCTGTACACAGAGCTTGGCCTCACACTTTTCCACCAGCCAGCCTTTGCTTGAAGCTTGCTTTTAAGAGAAAAATCTCCCTCTTCATTTTTGCCCAGTTCCTTTTATTTCCTCCTTTTGCATTTGGGGTTTTATTGCCTGACCTGCAATGGTCCATTCAGGAAAAAAATGGGCTATTCAGGAGCCCTGAGCTAAGGTCACACGTGTTAAAGATGAGTGACTTTTGTATTCCTTTTAACTGCATTTTCCTTCTTAGGGGATTTGAAGAACGCTGATGCGTTACAATCACCAAATAGGAATCCAAACATCATTTGTGTGTGACCCTGTTCATGCCGTTGTTGCCCTGTGGATGTTGGAATGCCAGCGTGTCCTCCACGGCCCGGTGTAGCTCTGCTTCCGGAAGGAGGATGTGTTGGATGTGGGCTTTGAGGGCACACTGTGGGCATAGGAATGGTTCTGTTAACAGAGAGGATGAAGCACACAGGCTGGCAATAGCTCATGGACATGCCCTTGAGTGACCTCAAGGAAATGAATGAGTTTGGAAAAACCTCTGTATTTTAGGAATTTCCAAAGGGGCTGGTTGAAGTGACTGTGAATGAGCCGTGCTTGCAGCTGACCCTGGTGTCATCCCCATGGTGTCGTGGCCATTCTCCTGCCAGGCTGGGCAGCTGGAGTGACACCCTGCATCCTTCTGAAACTGCACCTGAGGTTCAAAAAGCCTCGGTGAATGTTGTCTCATCCATCTCCCTGAGCTGCCAGCCAGGAGCCGTCCTTCTGGTGGAGGGATGTGGTGGACAGGGCAGGGGCAGGTAACTCAGGAGGTGTTTCAGGACGTCACTAGGTCATGTGGTAAGAAAATTAGAGAGGCAAAAACCCAATTAGAATGTAATCTGGCCACTTCTGTGAAGGATAACCTAAAATGTTTTTATAAACACATTAGTGGGAAAAGGAGGGGCAAGGACAACGTCCATTCTTTATTGGATGTGGGGGGAATACAGTAACTGAAGATGAGGAAAAGGCTGAGGTACTCAACACCTTCTTTGCCTCAATTTTCAACAGTAAGACAGGTCATCCTCAGGACAGCTGGCCTCCAGAATGGATAGATGGGGACAGGGAACAGAATATCCCCCCTGTAATCCAGGAGAAAGCAGTTAGAGACCTGCTGAGCCACTGAGATGGTCACAGGTCTCTGGGACCAGATGGGATCCATCCCAGGGTGATGAGGGAGCTGGTGGATGAGCTCCCCAAGCCGCTCTCTGTCATTTACTGTCAGTCCTGGCTCACTGGGGGGGTCCCAGAGGACTGGAGGTGCCGATGTGACCCCATCCATAAGAAGGGCCATAAGGAGGATCTGGGAAACTCCAGGCCTGTCAGCCTGACCTCAGTGCCCAGCAAGGTTATGGGACAGATCATCCTGAGTGCCATCACACGGCACCTACAGGACAGCCAGGGGCTCAGACCCAGCCAGCGTGTATTTAAGAGCAGCAGGCCCTGCCTGATCAACCTGATCTCCTTCTATGACCAGGTGACCCACCTGGTGGATGCAGGAAAGGCTGTGGATGTGTCTACCTGGACTTCAGCAAAGTCTTTGACGCTGTCTCCCACAGCATCCTCCTGGCAAAGCTGCAGCCCATGGCTTGGACAGGAGCACTCTTCACTGGGTCAAGAACTGGCTGGAGGCTGGGTCCAGAGAGTGGTGGGGATGGTGCTACATCCAGTTGGCGGCCAGTCACCAGTGGTGTCCCCCAGGGATCAGTGCTGGGCCCAGTCCTGTTTAATATCTTCACTGATGGTCTGTACGAGGGGATTGAGTCCACCATCAGCAGATTTGCAGATGGCACCAAGCTGAGAGTGAGTGTCAATCTGCTGGAGAGTATTAGGGCTGTGCAGAGGGACCTGGACAGGCTGGATAGATGGGCTGAGCCCAATAACATGAGGTTTAACAAGTCCAAGTTCCAGGTCCTGCACTTTGGCCACAACAACCCCTGCAGCCCTGCAGGCTGGGGACAGAGTGGCTGGACAGCGGCCAGGCACAAAGGGACCTGGGGGCACTGATGGACAGCAGGCTGGACATGAGCCAGCAGTGTGCCCAGGTGGCCAAGAAGGCCAATGGCACCTGGCCTAGATCAGGAACAGTGTGGCCAGCAGGACGAAGGAAAGTCATTCTTCCCCTGTGCTCAGCACTGGTGAGGCCGCACCTCGAGTGCTGTGTCCAGTTCTGGGCCCCTCAGTTCAGGAAGGACGTTGAGATGCTCGGATGCATCCAGAAGAGGGCAACAAGGCTGGTGAAGGGTCTGGAACACAATTCCTGTGAGGAACAGCTGAGGGAGCTGGGGTTGTTTAGCCTGGAGAAAAGGAGGCTCAGGGGAGACCTCATCACTCTCTGCAACTCCCTGAAAGGAGGGTGTGGCTGGGGGGGTTGGGCTCTGCTCCCAGGCAGCCAGTGACAGGACAAGAGGACACAGTCTTGAGCTGCACCAGGGGAAGTTTAGGCTGGACATTAGGAAAAAATTCTTTAGAGAAAAGAGCATGATTAGGCACTGGAATGGGCTGTCCGGGGAGGTGGTGGAGTCACCGTCCCTGGAGGTGTTTAAGAAAAGCCTGGATGTGGCACTCAGTGCCATGGTTTAGTTGATAAGGTGGTGTTAGGTCATAGGTTGGACTTGATGATCTCAAATGTCTTTTCCAACTCAGTTAATTCTGTGATTCTGTGAACCTGCCTTGTTGCATGGATAACGGGCTTGGAGCCGGTATTGCAGAGAGGGCTGCTTGCTTTTAGGAGAGAAAACTCCTTGTTTATTCACCTGCTGTAGTGAGGATATCCTTCCTTGGTGGTGTGTTGACAGCAGGCATGTGGATGGCAAAGGCAAGAAAGCACAAGTAAGGGATTTAGCTTGCGGATGCTCATTGCTTGATTTCCTTATTTCCTTTCCTACCCCCGGTTTAGATCACCAGAAAATTCAGGCTCAATTCCGATGGGAAACTCGAACAAACTGTCTCAATGGCAACCACTACGCAGCCCATGACTCAGCACCTCCACATTACCTACAAGAAGGTGACACCCTGACACCGCGAGTGCCGGGTCTCCTCGCCGAGGGCAAGGAGCAGGACATCGTGCACCAAGAGCAGCAGCAGCTCAGGAGCACGGCATGGCAGACCCTGGAGCCGTCTGCCTGCGCTCGTCCCCTGGGCCCCGGAGCTGCCCGTCCTGTTGAGAATGTTACTCAGATGTTTCTGTAATGGTATATAAAAAAAATAAATAAAAAGCTTTTATTTTTATGGCCGCGTCTTTGGCGTGATTGCAGGGTGGTGTGTGCTGCCCGCTGCTCGGCAGTGCTCGCACAGGGGCTTTGTGCTGCCTGTTCGTTAACAGGCGTTGGGTTGGAGATCCAACCTCATGGACAGCCTGGATAACTCTGGGGAAACTGCGGGTTCTGGAATGGATTTGCACTGCACAGAAAGACCCTGAGAACTCCAGAGCCTGTCCAGTGAAACTTGGCTTAAATATTGGGAGGGAGCAGCTACACCTTGCTCTGGGACAGAGGAAACTCTCACAGGCCCCCATCCCAATGTTGCTGTCCAGCAGTTTGAGGGGAATTGCTGCAGTGGGAAGTCAGACTGCAGTGCAGCATATCACAAGAGTTTGGGGGACAACCGTGAGCCAACAAACAGAAGAGAAACTGCTAACAGTGGGGCTCGATCTCGGCAATTTCCAACTCTGGAATCAGGATGCAGCCTTTGACCTTCATGAAATCTGTCACTGAGCCCCTCAGCAACAAGGGAAGCAAAGGACTTGCATCACTGCTGGCCCACAGCAGAGACTCTTCAGCAGGAGCTTGGACCAGATGACCTCTGGAGATCCCTGCCAGCCCCAGTCACTCTGGGAGTGTAACAGTGGCACAGCCCCGGCCCAGCAGGGACCGCCTGGAAGGGAGCTGGGCGAACACTGAGGTGTGCAGCCCACTGCCGGCTCGGCTTTGTGCCACAGGGCCTGTCTGTGTGCATGGGGGAGCTGTGGGTGTGCCCCTCAGAGCCCTGGGATGTCACCAGTCATGATCACTCACTTGCAGTGGGTATGTAACTATAAATACCAGCATTGGGTAGTGCCACAGCACTCAGGCTGACACCCCCAGCAGCCGCGGAGCTTCTGAGTGCTGCCACTGTCCGAGGAACCTCCGAATGACACCAGTGACTGAGGAGCCTCTGAGTG
>VZTD01002160.1:82387-92690 GCA_013397725.1 Rhagologus leucostigma | reverse complement strand
CAGCAGGCCGAGGGCTTCCCGCCGGAGCTGCGCGCCGGCCCCGAGGCGCAGAGCCGGCTGGTGGCCCTGCGGGAGCTGCACGCCGAGGCGGCTGCGCTGGCCGAGCGCCGCGGCCGCCAGCTGCAGGACGCCCTGGACCTCTACACTGTTTTTGGGGAGAGTGACGCCTGCCATCTCTGGATGGGCTCCAAGGAGACCTGGCTGGGAGAGCTGGAGGTGCCGCAGGCGCTGGAAGACCTGGATGTGACACAGCGCAGGTAGGAAGGAATCCTCGCCGTGGCGGTGCTGCCGTGCCCTGAGTTGCTGCTCATGCTAAGCCTGGACGTTCCCGCAGGTTGGACGGGCTGGAGCAAGACATGGACACCGTGGCTTCCCAGATCGCCGCAGTCAACCAGGCAGCCGACGGGCTCCTGGCCAGCGGGCACCCCCGGAGCCCCCAGGTCCGGCAGTGCCGGGAGCAGCTCAATGAGAGGTAGGGTGGCGGGTGATGCCGGGGCGAGCGGGTGACGCGGTGATGGTGCATTCCTCGCCATCCCCCGCCTCTTTCCCGCAGGTGGGGTCGGTTCCGGGAGCTGGTGTCAGAGCGCCGGCGGGCAGTGGGCTCGGCACTGCGCCTCCTCAACTACAACCTGGAGTCTGAGGAGACCCAGAAATGGCTGCGAAGCAAAGCCCGGGCGGTGGAGGCCACGGCCGAGCTGGGCCGCGACCTGGCCGGCGTCCTGGCCACCCAGCGCAAGCTCTACGGCATCGAGCGGGAGCTGGCGGTGGCCCAGGACCGCCTGGCTGCCCTGCGCTCCCAAGCTGAGCGCCTGGCCGAGGAGCGGCCCGAGGTGGCTGTGGAAGTGGCCCAGAAGCTGGCGGTGGCCACGTCCGCCTGGGACGAGCTGCAGGCGGCCCTGGCAGAGCGAGCAGCATCCCTGGGGGAAGCTGGGCAGCTCCGGAGTTTCCTGCAGGACCTGGATGACTTCCAGGCGTGGCTCTTCGGCGCACAGAAAGCCGTGGCGGCCGTTGATGAGGTGCCGGCGTCACTGGGGGAGGCAGAGGAGATGCTGCAGCGGCACGAAGCTGCCCGGCGCGATGCCGAGGAGCATGCGGGAGCCTTTGCCACCTTGGAGGAGGCGGGGGAGAGGGTGCTGGGGGGCCAGACGGACCCCGAGTACGAGGGGCTGCGGCAGCGCCTGGGCGGCGTGAAGGACGGCTGGGCTGCCCTGGGCAAGATGGCAGAGGCTCGGAAGCACTTCCTCACCCAGTGCCGCGACTTCCAGGAGTTCCTTCGCGACACCAAGCAGGCGGAGATCCTCCTCACCAAGCAGGTGGGTGCTCAAGTGATGTCCTTTGGGTCTCTTGGCTCTCGGGCACCCCAGAAATGGGTGATTGTGCGCTGATCCCTTGCTGTGCCCCTCAGGAGTACACGCTGTCCCACCTGGAGCTGCCCTCCACGCTGGAGGGCTCGGCTGCTGCCCTGCACCGCTTCCAGAACTTCCGTGCCGGTGTGGAGAGCAATGCCAAGAAGGTCCCAGAGGTGGTAGCTGGTGGCACCAAGCTGGTGGCTGAGGAGAACATCTTTGCCGAGAAGATCTCCGAGAAGTGCCGAACTCTCCAGGAGCGGTGAGTCTGGCGCAGGGCCGCTGGGTGGGTGGGCAGCGTGTGGGCAGCAGGGCTGATGCTGCACGTCCATGGTCCCCTGCCAGGCACGGAGCTGTCGTGGATAAGGTGGAGGAAGCAGCGGGTTTGATGCAGGACAACCACGACCTACAGACCTTCCTGCAGAGCTGCCGGGAGGTAGGAATGCAGCACAGCTGGTGGCACCCCGGGGTGTCCCTACTGACACTGCTGAGCACTGACACGCCTTCCCTGCAGTTTGACGCCTGGGTGGATGAGAAGATGCTGATGGCTCAGGATGTCTCCTATGGAGAAACCCGTGGTCTCCACAGCAGGTGGCAGAAGCACCAGGCGTTCATGGCTGAGCTGGCACCCAACCAGAGCTGGCTGGAGAAGATTGAGGCGGTGGGTGCTGGCACCTTGATGAGAGAGGGGGAATGGTGTTGAGGAAGAGTCTGGAGCATGAGGAATTGCTGAGGGAGCTGGGAGGCTCAGCCTGGAGAAAAGGAGGCTCGGGGGGACCTTCTCGCTCTCTACCACTTCCTGACAGGAGGGTGCAGCCAGGTGAGGGTTGGGCTCTGCTCCCAGGGAACAAGGGAAAGGACAAGAGGAAACGGCCTCAAGTTGCACCAGTGGAGGTTTTGATTGGGTATCAGGGAAAATTTCTTCAGGGAAAGGGTTGTGCAGCCCTGGCACAGACTGCACATGGCAGTGGTAGAATCTCCATCCCTGGAGGGATTTAAAAGCTGTGTGGATGTGGCATTTGGGGACATGGGTTAGTGGTGGCCTTGGCAGTGCTGGGGGAATGGTTGGACTCGATGGCCGGAGAGGTGTCTTCCAACCTGAACAATTCCACGACTCTGGAGTGCTCCCAGCCTGCTGCATGGGTGGGATGGCCCCCTGACGCAGTGACCACTCTCGTCTCTACTGTTGCTGCAGGAGGGGACAGAGCTGGCCACGCGCAAGCCGCAGTACAGCGCGGTGGTGACGCAGCGGCTGGAGGAGCTGCGCCGGCGCTGGGCCGGGCTGCGCGGCGCTGCTGAGGACAGGGGCCGGCAGCTGTTCGAGGCCGAGCGCTCGGCGCTGTACGCCCGGAGCTACGGGGAGCTGGAGAGCTGGCTGGGGCGGGCGCAGGAGGAGCTGCGCCATGCCGAGAAGGTCAAGGACCTCACCGCCACCAACCTGCTGCTCAAGAGGTTGACGGTGGGTGCTGGCACCTCACTGGGTCCTTTGGGAAGGGGCAGAAGGCCCGAGGCAATGGGGTTTGTTACCAAATGGGACTGGGGTTCTCCATCTCGGCTCTGATCCCTAACTCACGTGGATTTGCCCCGCCAGAGACTGGAAGAGCAAGTGAGAACGTGGATGAAGGAGCTGGAGGAACTGGGGTGGCAGGGCACCCCTGGTGCCGGGGACGTGCCAGATGCCACCAGGCAGGAGCAGGTGCTCCGGCAGCGAGTCCTTGAGCTGCTGGAGCCACTGGAGAGGAAGAGGAAGGAGCTGGAGACTGCCAAGGCCATGTACCAGCTGGGGCGGGATCTGGAGGATGAGACGGTGAGTGTCCTCGCCGTGGCGGGGGCTGGGGAGCTGGGGGTACCCATGGGTGCTGCAGGGGGCTCAGTGGGTGCTCCTTCCCGCAGCTGTGGGTGCAGGAGCGGCTTTCCCTGGCGAGGTCAACGGATCACGGCACCGACCTCCCAAGCGTGCAGCGCCTGACCAAGAGGAACGAGGTGAGCCTGGGTACTGCAGCAACACCCACCATCCCGGGTGGTCCCTTGGGATCCATCCCATGGGTGACTCTCACCGTGACTTCCCTCCTGCTGGCAGACACTGCAGAAGGAGCTGGCGGGCCATGCCCCCCGCCTGGGGGAGGTGCTGAGCCGGGGAGAGGCGGCGGGGGGCGGTGAGGAGCCAGGCCCGGAGCTGGCGGCACAGGCGGAGGAGCTGCGGGCACTGTGGGAGACGCTGCAGGAGGAGGCAGCCGCCCGGCATCGGCGCCTGCAGGAGGCCGGAGAGGCCCAGCAGTACTACCTGGACGCCGACGAGGCTGAGGCCTGGGTCAGCGAGCAGGAGCTCTTCATGGGACCCGAGGAGAAGCCAAAGGTGAGGAGCGATTCCATGTGGTGCTCCGTGTTTGGAGGGGTCTGTGCTGCGCTGGGCCGTGCCTTGCTGGGATGTCCAGTGCTGCCCCAGGCGGTGCCACGCTGTGCTGTTGAACATCATCCACATGTGACACACCGTGGCGCGTCCTGCTCTTATGTGTCATTCCCGTGCCGTTACACACCATCCATCCCATTCCATGCCATGCCCCACTGAGCTCACCATTGCTCCCTGTGGCATCAGATGGAGCCAGGACGTTCCCGTAGGGTGGGCGCTGGGTCTAGACCCTAGTCCTTGTCTCCTGACCCTGCTGGGTGCTGATGGCACCGATGTTTTCCATGCCATAGGACGAGGAGAGCTGCTCGATGATGCTGAAGAGACACGTCCGGCAGCTGCGCTCCATCGAGGACTACGGACAAACCATCAAGGAGCTG
Source organism: Rhagologus leucostigma (assembly GCA_013397725.1). Lineage (NCBI taxonomy): Eukaryota > Metazoa > Chordata > Aves > Passeriformes > Rhagologus > Rhagologus leucostigma. The sequence goes on along the minus strand of VZTD01002160.1, from coordinate 88,557 downwards.
GCAGGGAGGGCGCAGCAGCTCCTCTCTGCCGGCCACCCCGAGGGGTAAGTGCCACGCCGCATGTCCCCTGTCCCTCAGGGTGACCCCGTGCCCTCAGCACCGCATGGGTGGGGGGTTTGGCTGGAGCTCTGGGAGTGTCAGCTGCTCCAGTTGGGCAGGGAGGTGGTTGCAGAGGGATATGGGGAGCACAAAGTGGGTCCTTCACCCCCAAACCCTCCAGATGTCAACATGGGTGCGTTGGGGACATTTTTTCATGGGTGAGAACTGGGTGTCTGTGTGCCGGGGCCGCGCAGGGAGCAGATCATCCGGCTGCAGGGCCAGGTGGACAAGCACTACGCGGGGCTGAAGGAGGCGGCCGAGGAGCGCCGCCGGCGCCTGGAGAACATGTCACACCTCTTCCAGCTGAAGCGGGAGGTGGAAGAGCTGGAGCAGTGGATTGCCGAGCGCGATGTGGTCGCCTCCTCCCCGGAGATGGGGCAGGACCTGGACCATGTCATGGTGAGGGTGACGGGATGGATGTGGCGGTGTTGGTGGGTGGCTTGAGGGGGGCGACTTGACTCTTCTCTTCCCTCTCTGCAGCTCCTGCGGGAGAAGTTTCGGGAGTTCGCGCGGGAGACGGGCAGCGTGGGGCAGGAGCGCGTGGACCGGGTGAACCTGACCATTGAGGACCTCATCGACGCGGGGCACATCGAGGCGGCCACCATAGCCGAGTGGAAGGATGGACTGAACGAGAGTTGGGCTGACCTCCTGGAGCTGATCGACACCCGCATGCAGCTCCTCGCCGCCTCCCACGACCTCCACAAGTACTTCTACGACGGCGCAGAGCTGCTGGCCCTCATCGCTGCCCGGCGCCAGGAGCTGCCCCAGGATCTGGGCGAGGATGCTGGCACGGTGGAGGCTTTCCACCGGATGCACAGCGCCTTCGAGAGGGACCTCCAGCTGCTGGAGGCACAGGTGAGGCTCCAACCTGGCGTGGATGCCAGCACTCAGCATTACCCATGGTCTTGTGGAAGGTGTCCCTACCCATGGTGGGAGGCTGGGCTCAATGGTCTTTGAGGTCCCTTCCAACCCAAGCCGTTCTGTGATTCTCTGTGCAGGTGCAGCAGTTTCGGGAGACGGCAGCACGCCTGCAGACTGCCTACGCCGGGGAGAAGGCGGCTGGAATCCAGGAGCAGGAGCAGGAGGTGTCCCGAGCGCTTCAGGAGCTGCTGGAAGCGTGCAGCGGGCGCCGGGCACGGCTCGTGGACACGGCTGACAAGCACCGCTTCTTCAGCATGGCACGGGATCTGCTCTCCTGGATGGAGAGCACCGTCCGGCAGATTGAGACACAGGAGAAACCCAGGTATGGATGCACCCAGCGGGCACCCGGGATGGGACATGGAACCGATGGCACCACTGACACTGGTGCCTCTGTGTCCCCAGGGATGTCTCCTCGGTGGAGCTGCTGATGAAATATCACCAGGGAATTAAGGCTGAGGTGGATGCTCGAGGCAAGAACTTCACCACCTGCATCGAGCTGGGCAAGAAGCTGCTGCAGCGCAAGCACCAGGACTCACCAGAGGTGGGGGAATCAGAGATGGGGGGTGGTGGGGGCGATGCCATCTGGGCCACCTCCTGACAGTGTCCCCTCGCAGATCAAGGCGAAGCTGGTGGAGTTGGTGGACAAGAGGAAAGCCATGATGCAGACATGGGAGCAGCGCTGGGAGCGGCTGCGGCTGTGTGAGTGCGCCGGGGGTGCCGGGGAGGAGCGTGGCGGTGTCGGGGGTGGTGGGACAGGTGGTCCGGGGGCTGAGTGCTGCCCGTCCCTCCCACAGTGCTGGAAGTGTGCCAGTTCTCCCGTGACGCCTCGGTGGCCGAGTCATGGCTCATGGCTCAGGAGCCCTACCTGGCCAGCAGCGACTACGGGCAGACGGTGGATGCAGTGGAGAAGCTGCTGAAGCGGCACGAGGCTTTTGAGAAGTCCTCGGCCACCTGGGAGGAGCGCATTGCCGCCCTCAGGAAGCTGACAACGGTGAGAAAGGCTCGGGATGAGGCTTCTGCCTGCCCTGCCTCAGTCTCCCCTCATCCCTTAACACCTTCACCCCTTGCCCGGCAGCTGGAGCTCCTGGGCGGGCGGTCCCTGCGTGAGGGGCTGGTGAGGGATGGGACGACGCGCTCCGAGGCTCCCGACTACTGCCTGGATCTGGATGGGGAGCTGGAGGCCAGGTAAGGGATGCCACCACCATTCCATGTGACCAGGGACACAGCATCCACATCCCTCTCGTCAAACCATTAAGGGGCTTTTTAGCAATTTGGCTTTTCCAAGCAATAAATTGATGCTCATAAAGAGGAGAGATGAAGGTCAAGCCTTGCTCTGACAGGGCTTTCATCCCTCAGGAGTACAGGAGAGCAGCAGCCAGCCCCATCCCTGTGGGATCACGTCTGGGATGGGGATGCTGACTGACTTGTCTCCTTGTGCAGGTCTGAGGAGGAGGAGGAAGAGGAGGAGAAGAGGAAGGATGTGAGCACACAGGAGACTTCGCTGCCCACCACGGATGGACCAGAGCCGGTCAGTTCTTGAGTTTAGCTTTTACCTTCCCCGACAGCCAAAAAGGTGTCCTTGAATGTCCCTGCATGCCCTCGTGACCGTGACCTCATTGTGTTGACAGATCCCTGCATGCCCAACCCTCACCTTGTCCTTGCCTTGTGTTGAATAAATGCTGAATTACCCCAAAAAGGCTGGGCGGGCAGAGGGGTGCTGCAGGTCCCCTTTGCCCCAACTCCTGGGGTGACATGGGGGGTGGCACCCATGGTGTATGCGTGTGTCTGGGATCAGTGCAGCAGCCAGAGTTGGAGTGTCTGCCCTGGGGCCACCGTGTCACCCCAAGGGACATCATGGCTGTATGGGACATCAGCACCCTGCGGGGCATCGTAACCCTGCAGGGCATTGTCACCCTGTGGGACATCATCAGCACCCTGCGGGGAATTTTCACTCTGCGGGTCATTATCACCCTGTGGAGCATCGTCACCCCAAGAGACACAGTCACCGTATGGGACATTGTCACCCCTTGGGGCACTGTCACCCTGTGGGGCATCATCACCCTGTGGGACACTGTCACTCTACAAGGCATCAGTACCCTGTGGGGCATCGTTACACCCTGCAGCATTGTCACCCTGCAAGGCATCGTCGCCCACAGGGCATTGTCACCGTGTGCCAGCCTCTGTGCTCGCTGCCAGCTCTCTGCTCCTCCCACCTGCTCTGCCTGCACTGGGACGTGATGGTTCTCTGTGGCTCTGCCTGCTTGGGGACAGAAACCCCTTCTGCCTCTTCTGCCTCTTCTGCCTGCCTGGGGACACGGGTGTCTCCTGGCTCTTCAGGGACCAGATCACCCTCCCCTGCCCGGGGACAGGATCCTTGAGTGCCTACATGGGTACAAGCTCATTTGTGCCTGATCAGGGATGTGGGGATCTTCTGGCTACTCAGGGACAGTGTGCCTCTTTGCCTGCTTGGGGACATGGCCACTTTCATCAGCTTGGGGACAGCAGCCCTCTCTGCTTACTGCCAGCCTGCTCAGGGACACGGGCATCTCCTGGCTCCTTGGGGACAAGATCATTTCTTGCCAGCACAGGGACATGGGCATCTTCTGGCTACTCAGGAACAGGATCCTCTCTGCCTACATGGGGACATGGCCACTTTCAACTGCTTGGGGACAGGAGTGCTCTCTGCTTACTGCCAGCCTGCTCGGGAACACGGGCATCCTCTGGATCCCTGGGGTCCAGATCACTTTCCCCTGCCTGGGGACAGGATTCTTGAGAACCTATCTGGGGACAAGAGCATTTCTGCCGGCCCAGGGACACGGGCATCTCCTTGGGGACAGGGTCCTGCTCTGCTTTCTTGGGGATATGGGAATCTTCTGGCTCCTTGGGGACAGGGTGCTCTTTGCCTGCTCAGGAACACAGACACTTTCCCCTGCTTGGGGACAGGAGCCCCTTCTACCTGAGACACCTCCTGCCTCCCTGGGAACAAGATCACATTCGCCTGCCTGGGGACAAGACCCGTGACTACACACCTGGGGACAAGATCATTTCTGCCTGCTCGGGGACATGGGCATCTCCTGGCTCCTTGGGTACAGGGGCCCTGGCCAAGCCCCTCCTGTGGCACCCAACTGGATGGGCGTCCCCTTGCCCGGGCACCATGTTCCCCAACTGGACCTCCCCAAGTCCCCAAGTTCCCTGGGCTGGTGACAACACTGAGGTGGCTCCCAGGACTGCTCATCTAGCTTGGTTCAATCTCATCACCCCAAATCTGAGGAGACACTGGCACAGAGACTGGGGGGTGCCAGGGCTGGCCCCATGTCCCAGCCACTCACTGGGGTCCTCCCAGCAGCCACCAGTTTTTGTGTACTGGAGCTGGTGGCTTCACTGGCACTGTGCTGAGGGTCCCAGCTGATTGCTGGGGTCTTCCCAGCACGTCCCAGTTCCCACATACTGGAGCTGGTGGGGTCACTGGCACCGAGATCTGGGGGTCCTAGGGCTAGACCGTGTCCCAGCCACTCACTGGGGTCCTCCCCGCAGCCACCAATTCCTGCACACTGGAGCTGGACATGTTGACTCACACACATTGACACTGCACTGAGTCCCAGGGCTGGACCGTGTCCCAGATGCTCACTGGGGTCTTCCCAAGAACCATCAGTTCCCACACACTGGATTTGGCAGGGTCACTGGCACTGCACGGAGGGTCCCAGGGCTGGGCTCACTGCAGGATCCCAGGCACTCACTGCGGGATCACATCTGGGATGGGGGTGCTGAGCGGTCCTCCCAGCAGTCACCAGCTCCCACGTATTGGAACTGGTGGAGTCATTGGCACTGACTGGGGTCCTCCCAGTAGCCACCAGTTCCCGCATACCGGAGCTGGTGGGTGACCCACCCCCAGGCCACCAGACTGAGGTCCATGACCCACTGGTGACAGCAACCCGTGTGCCCAGTGCCATCACGGGAGGGGACAACACCTCGCCGTGGGTCCGGCAGTGGCAGTGGGTGGGCGACACCGCGGCGTAACCACGCCGTTGCCTCGCGACAGCTGGCGCCGAGGACAGGTGACGAGGAGCCGGTGTCACCAACCCCACGGCCACCGCGGGAGGAGCCGGAGGAGCCGGCCACGCTGCCCGCCCGTGTCAGCAGTGTCCAGCTGGAGGGCTACCTCGGCCGCAAGCACGACCTAGAGGCGGCCACCAAGCGCGCATCCAACCGGTAGGCACGGCGGGGTCGGCGAGCGCGGTGTCCCCGGCGGGGCGGTGTCCCCGGGGTGACGCGGTGCTGGCGCAGGTCGTGGAGCACGCGGTACTGCGTCCTGCGGGGTGGCCAGCTCGCCTTCTTCAAGGACGCCAAGAGCCGTGCGCTGGGGCTGCCATGCCAGGGCGAGGAGCCCCTGGGGCTGTGGGACGCCCGCTGCGAGGTGCCCACGGGCTACAAGAAGAAGAAACACGTCTTCAAGCTCCGGTGAGGGCGCGGCACCACGTGGGGTGGCACAGTGGGCAGGCATGGCACACATGGCACTGATGTCTGTGCTCTGTCCCTAGGCTCAGCAATGGCAGCGAGTGGCTGTTCCATGGCAAGGATGAGGTGAGGGGTGGCCTGGGGGGACACAGGGTGGCTGGGGGATGTGGTGGTGGTCAGCAGTGCCCAAGGGAACATGCGGTGGCCAGCGGTGCCCAGGGGACACAGGGGTGGTCAGAGAGGTCCAGAGGGACAAAGGGTGGCTGGTTCTTCCCAGGGGTACACCAGTAGTGCCCAGGGGTTCATGGGGTGGCTGTAGATGTCCAGGGGACATGATGGTGACCAGCACTGACCAGGGGTATACAGGGATGGCCAGGGGACGTGGTCAGCAGTGGCCAGCAATGCTCAGAGGGGTACGGGATGGCCAGGGGTGCCATGAGGACACGGTGAGGGGCTGGCAGTGCCCAAGGGGACATGGGTACCTGGGGAAGACCTGGAGCAACTGGCATCACCCAGGGGGCCCTGGGGGTGGCTGGGATGCTGCTGAGGGGCCAGGGGAGCCCCCCCTGACCACCCCCCCGTGCCCGCAGGAGGAGCTGCAGGCCTGGCTACAGGGGCTGAGCGCGGCCATCATGGAGTGTCGGGGCCGCCGCGGGAAGGCGCAGAGCCTTCCCCTCCCCCTGCCCATACCCCCG